>OY856187.1:34670492-34751423 GCA_963693315.1 Diogma glabrata | reverse complement strand
GAGAGAGAGAGAGAGAGAGAGAGAGAGAGAGAGAGAGAGAGAGAGAGAGAGAGAGAGAGAGAGAGAGAGAGAGAGAGAGAGAGAGTATTTCGAAAGCTATGCTTTCATCGACAGTAGTATATATCAAAACTCGAGTTTTGATATATACTGCAGTCGATGAAAGCATAGCTTTCGAAATACGTATATACCCGACTAGCAATTTGTTCAGGTATGCCCTATTATGATCCGGGCCGGATCAGGGTGTAATAAGGTAAATCTTAATAGGGCATTTGCATCCGGCCCCTATCAGAAATCATACTTGATTTCACTATTAGGGCGTGCCGTATTTGTACTGATCCGGCCCGGATTTCGAAAACCTATCTCATCCCTACTAGTAAATGCCGGACCAGCGCCGGATCAGAATCATATCTGCCCGAGCAGAAATTTGTTAGGGCTCAAGTAAGGCCCTGATCAGGTTTGCCCTAACCCGGATCAGGCATTGGTAGGGCTGCCTGATTGGGCCCTGATCATGAGTGTAACGCTTTTGCCCTATCAGGTCCTGATTGGGATTTCAGGATCAGACCCTGATTGGGATAATCGGATCAGGCCCAGATTGGGATATCCTGACCAGACCCTGATATATATTTATATATATTATATACATAAATTAATCAAATTAAAATAAAAACATTACAATGGAAAAAATTAAAACATACATACCACCTTAATGACTATTACATATTATAGTCGTTCAGCTGAGAAGCTACAACTAAAATATGCATGAAACGATTTTAGCTATATATTTCTAAAATGGATAATACTCTAGTGAATTTTAACCCATTTAAATTTCAGCTAGGGGTCAAATACGAAAAACCTGATCAGGGCCGGATATTTTCAAATAAGGTTAACCCTAAAAGGGTATTCTAAATCAGGCTCGAAACAGGCTCACATCAGATTGCCCTAATAGGGATTGCCTTTGTAGGACTGACCAGGCCCTGATCACGCCCTGACTGTATTCAGGTTTTCCCTAACTAATTTCTGCTCGGGTGATTTCCAATTAAGTTTTGCCCTATTTGTCCTGCTCTGAGCCCTATTTCATTTTAATAAATTTTATTTGGTTAAAATTCACTAGAGCATTATCCATTTTATATATACATAGTTTGCGAAATTTCACATATACTTTAGTTATCGCTTCTCTGCGTTGTGAATACATATAGGTAAGTATAAAGTTTGAATATTTTTATAAACTTTTTTGTCTAATGTTTGTAGCTGTAAATTGTCTAATTTTTCTAATGTATGTTAAAGAAAATTCCCTATTTTAAATGATCCGGTCCTCGTCCGTTTCTAGTAGGGCTGCCTGATCCGATATGGATAGTTTGAGGCGTTACATTACTGATCAGGACCTGTTCAGTGTGCCTGATACGGTCCCTATCAGTAGTAGGGAAATCCGTATCCGGTCCAGATCTGAGCCCTTATATAATGCTAGTCGGGTAGTAAATAAAAACTATTAGTTAACTAGAAATTAGCGTTTTTATTTTAATTTATTAGTGAAATTTATTACAGAAACATAGTAAATTTGAAGTTGTGCTGGCGCGACTTCGTTCGTTTATCGTTATAAACCAACTAATCTCTTCTTTAAGATCCAATAACTTCTTCACAAATTCTTTTTGAAAATTCTTTATTATTGGTACGAATAATTGGAACTAGTGAATTATTAATAATAAAATAAATTAGCAATAATAATAATATAAAATATCAATAAATAAATAATAATAATTACATCAAATTACAACATACACAAATAAGCAATTTACATTTACCTTGTTCTACTGCACACCCTTGTTCTACTGCACACCAAGAAATAATTTACCTCGATGTTCCACCAATCTCGCTCACTTGGATAATGATTAGCAATGACAAAATAATTCACAAAGTAAAATTATATTTCCCATCCTCTCCATCTATTATTTCAATTACGAAATGAAACTGAGCAATTCTTTATTCTGATTGAACCGCCATCTATTATCAATTTCAATCTTGATAAACACTCATAGATGACAGTTCAATGAACTAAATTCTGTCAACATAAATCCTGTACAACATCTATCGAAAAGGACGGCATAAAAGGTAAGTGATTTATATTTTAATATAAAGTATCCTACAGGACCCCCTTTTTAGTAAATCCCCCATCGTAAAGTCTTTTATCTATATATCCAGCAAAAATTTTAATCAAAAATGAAAACAAAATATTGATTGTTAAAGATAATTTTTACGTGTTTGTTACTTGTTTGTGATAACTAAATTTGTTTTGTCTTATTTGTTTGTGCTGTGTTGTGACAAAAAAAAAATATAAATAAATGAATTAATAAATTCTCTGTGTAATTTGTTTTATTTCAATCAATGTTCATCATTTGCATTGTCGTAATGATTCACGGGAAAAAATTAATTTTGATATGACTAAAAGTATGAGAACCAAAAATGTTTTGTTTGTTTTTAAAACCATTAAAAAAAATCTTATATCGCGAAACGTACAACTTTTTTTCTGATTCTTTCGTGCTGTGCCTTAGTGTTAATCGCATCTGTTGATAGAAATGCAGGTTTTATTCGATCGATTGATATGGTTTCTGCTTTCCCTCTGACATCTACAATAAACTGTTTTCGGAGTCTTCGTATGACTTTATAAGGTCCTTCATATGGAGGTGTTAAACCGGATTTCACTTTATCGACACGAATAAATATGTATTCGCAATCTTCTAAAGAAGCTGGTATGAATACGTTGGGTCGACTTTCATTTCGAGTTTCTTGAGGACGGAGCTTATTGAAAAAATTACGAAGCTTTTCAACGAATTCATGTTGTGGCATTTCTGTTTCTTTGGAATCTGTAAAAAATTCACCCGGAACGCACAACGCTTGTCCATACACCAAATCTGAGGGAGAACACTTCAAATCTTCCTTTATTGCTACTCGGATACCTAACATAATAATCGGAAGTTCGGCTGTCCATTGAATGTTATTCTTTGTACGTAAAGCTGCTTTCAATGTTCTATGAAACCTTTCAACCATTCCGTTAGCCTTCGGATTATAGGATGAAGTACGTAGTCTTGTAGCTCCTAGCAATTGTGTCAATTCGAAGAAAAATTTCGACTCAAATTGAGGCCCACGGTCGGTTGTGATTTGTTTAGGTATTCCAAATCTAGAAACATACTCCGAAACAAAAATCCTTGCTATTGTATTAGTCGTGATATCCTTCAACGGATATGCTTCTGGCCATCGTGTATACCGATCTACTACTGTCAATAAGTACATAAAACCTTCAGATGGTGGAAGAGGTCCGACGAGGTCTATGTGGACATGTTCGAATCGCTGATTTGGAACTTCAAATTTTCCATACTCCGATCTTGTGTGACGATGAACTTTTGACTTTTGACACGGCAAGCATTCTTTAGACCAAAGATTCACGTCTTTGTTCATACTTGGCCAAAAATATTTATTAGATATCAGTTTCCGTGTACTCCTTATCCCAGGATGTGAGAGACTATGCAAAGAATGGAAAACTTTTTTTCTCAAGGCAAGTGGTACAAATGGTCGACTTTTACCAGTTTTTACTTCGCAGTATAACTTAATGTCAGTTGCAGGTATATCTATAAACATAAGTTGAAAACTTGTGTCCTTTTTAGAGAGCAGAACCTTTAATTCTTCATCGGTAGACTGAAGATCCGCTAACTGATCGATGGTAAAATCTCTTTTATCAATGGCTGCTGTTTCGTCGTTATCCATTCGAGATAACGTATCAGCCACGACGTTGTCAACACCTTTGATATGTCTTATATCGGTACTAAATTGCGCGATATAATCTAATTGTCGTGATTGACGCGGACTTCTCTCTGTCTTCGAATCAATGGCATTTATAAGAGGTTTATGATCAGTATAGATGGTGAACATTCTTCCTTCAACACAGTGTCTAAAATGTTTAATGGCTAAGAAAATCGCAAGTAATTCGCGATCGAATGTAGCATATTTAACCTCTGTTTTTGAAAGTTTCTTAGAAAAGAAACTGAGCGGTTCCCAATTTCCATCAGGTCGTCGTTGTTGTAAAACAGCTCCAACAGCAACATTAGATGCATCAGCAGTTATACTTAGCTCAGCGTTTTCAGCTGAGTGTGCGAGCATTGTAGCATTTGCTAGACATTCCTTAGCTTTCACAAACATTTCTTGGCATGATGTCGGCCAAGAATATTCCTTTGTTTTTCCTTTCTTTGGTAGAGAAGCTAAATGTTCATATATAACCGATAAATAATCTGCAAGGTGAGGCGCGAATCTGTGGTAATAATTAACCATACCAAGAAACCTTTGTGTCTGCCGAATGCTAGTGGGTGTTGGAAACTGTTCAATAACTTGTACTTTATCTCTTGATGGTAGAATTCCAGCTGCAGAGACTTCGTGGCTCAAAAAATCAAGTTTCGATGTACCAAATTGACTTTTGTTAGCATTAATTGTTAATCCGAATTCTGCGAGACGTTCGAATATTAATCGCAGATGGTTCTTATGTTCATCTGCAGTTTTACTAAAGATTAACAAATCGTCAATGTAGATAAATACGAAATCTAACCCGTTGAAAACTTGATGCATAAATCTTTGAAAAGATTGAGCGGCGTTTCTCAATCCAAAAGGCATACGCACAAACTCATACAAACCAAATGGTGTGGTTATTGCTGTCTTGTGAATGTCTTCCTCTGCAATGGGTATTTGATGATAAGCTCGCACTAAATCTATCTTCGAAAATACAGTGCATCCCTGGAGATGGCACGAAAAGTTCTGGATGTGAGGTATTGGATATCTATCGGGCAAAGTTATCGCATTCAACCGACGATAGTCCCCACACGGCCTCCAGTCATTTTCATTTTTCTTGGCAACCATATGCAGAGGAGACGACGCTTGCGAAGATGACGACCTACATATACCAAGACTAACCATATTATCAAACGTTTGTTTCGCTACTGTATGCTTTTTGGGATCGAGACGACGTGGCCTTGCAAATGGTAATCTACCATTTGTTGTAATGTAGTGAACTACGTTGTGTAAAACTGGCGTGTCATAACTCGGATTTTGCGTCAATGTTGGAAAATCGTTTAAAATTTCGCTAAATTCATTTTTTTCTACTACACTAATTTTAACAGTGGGAACATTAGTACGAAGAAATACGGCGTTCACTGATATTGATGTTTCACGATCAAGTAACTGTCTCTTTCCAAGGTCCACCATCAGACCAAATTTCGTCAAGAAATCTGCTCCAATGATAGGACGTGAGACAGCTGCTACGGTAAATACGTGTGTAAAATTACGACGAAGTCCCAAATTAACATTTAAAAGTTTAGTGCCAAATGTTTTTATTTCCGAACCATTAGCTGCGGAAAGAACTTGGTCCTTATCTTGAGTCATGTGATGATAATGCGAGTTTGGTATGACAGAAATATCAGCACCGGTATCAATCAAAAAATTTAATTTATTATTACTATCGAAAACAAATAAACGGCGAGTACTACTAATTCCACTGACTGCCGCTGGATCAGTAGACTCTACAGGTTTTTTGGACTGTGGTTGTTGGTTTTATATTGACACGGCTCCCGACAGTGTTTAGCGTTTTCGCCGAACTTATAGTGATACCAGCAATACGGCTTTGCATCTCCTTTAGACTGGCTGCGCCCACGACTTCTAGAACGTGAGTTTCTGTTGAAAGAACGTGAGTGCGAACGACTGCGTGGTGTTAGTGCTCTCAACTCACTGATTTCCTTTTCCATTGCGGAAAATCGGTGGGTCATGTTCGTTAAGGCTGTACAAAGTTCGGTTATGGCGTTGTTGGTTACTGCGCTAGTAGTTGGGATAGGTGTGTAATTTTTTACTTCGGATATCTGCAAAGGGTAAGATGTTTCCCAGATTTTATCAGCAATCCCAATTAATTCAGTTATTGATGTTTTTCCTGTCGCAACCAAAGCTACATTTATATTATTTGGAAGGCGTCGCATCCAAAGCTTCATTAAAAACTCACGTGAGAGTTCACTTGATGGACCGGCCAACATTTCAAGTGATCGATAAAAGTCGGATGGTTTGCGATTTCCCATCTCGGTATTTGATAAAAGTTTCTCCATACGTCTTTCCTCACTCAAAGAATGCCTCTCTGTTAAAGTTTGCTTGAGAGTCTCATACATGTTCGTGCACGGCGGACGTTGAATAATATCGAGAACAGATATTATAACGTCTTGGGGTAAAGCAGCTATCACATAATCGAACCGTGTACGATCTTTAATAATATTTCGTAAACTGAACTGTGATTCAGCTTGTATGAACCACGCGGAAGGACACGACGTCCAAAATGGCGGAAGTTTAACGGTTACCGCATTTACCGATTGATCCTCATTTGTCGCTATCCTTATTTTGTCGCTATCGGGGGCTTTACTCGCTGCGGGGTTACTCGCTGCGTTTTGTGTTAAAGACATTTTAATCTCACACTAACACTAAATTTCTATTAAAAAAATCACAAGAATTATATTGACAAAAAAAAAACACTGAGTCTCACAAAAATAATTTAAAATTACAAAAATGGAATAAAATTTAAAACCAATTCCAAAAGCGAACTTACTTCTCTTAAAAAAAACAAAAATACACACAGAACGAGATCGATGGAACGTACGATTGAGATGAAATCAAATATTGTTGCACAAAATATAATATAAACTAAATGTAGAACAAGACGGTAGAACATAGGCACGCAAATTAAATTAAGATTATACGTTTATATAATTAAAAAAATTTAATATTATTTAGAAAAAAAAAATTAATATTTTTGTTTTTTTAAATTAATTTTGAAATATTTATTCAATTAATCAATTGAAATTTTAATTTAAAAAAATATATCTGGATCGATTGAAGACATCGTATTTTTCAGCGTCATTGAAATCAGCCACTCCTTGTTTTCTTTTTTGGCGCAAATTTGATGGTGACGCCAATTGCGTTTTTTTTATATTATTTCACCGCTCTTTTCACAACGCGTCTTTTGCAATGGTACAGAGTTTCTCACTTTTTAATATATAAAGTAATTTACCTTGAAATAATGGTGTGTGTAGCTCCAAGTTCCATATAATTTTATTCTTAGAATTTGTGGATCACGTCGGGGTCACCACTGAAGTTGTGCTGGCGCGACTTCGTTCGTTTATCGTTATAAACCAACTAATCTCTTCTTTAAGATCCAATAACTTCTTCACAAATTCTTTTTGAAAATTCTTTATTATTGGTACGAATAATTGGAACTAGTGAATTATTAATAATAAAATAAATTAGCAATAATAATAATATAAAATATCAATAAATAAATAATAATAATTACATCAAATTACAACATACACAAATAAGCAATTTACATTTACCTTGTTCTACTGCACACCCTTGTTCTACTGCACACCAAGAAATAATTTACCTCGATGTTCCACCAATCTCGCTCACTTGGATAATGATTAGCAATGACAAAATAATTCACAAAGTAAAATTATATTTCCCATCCTCTCCATCTATTATTTCAATTACGAAATGAAACTGAGCAATTCTTTATTCTGATTGAACCGCCATCTATTATCAATTTCAATCTTGATAAACACTCATAGATGACAGTTCAATGAACTAAATTCTGTCAACATAAATCCTGTACAACATCTATCGAAAAGGACGGCATAAAAGGTAAGTGATTTATATTTTAATATAAAGTATCCTACAAATTTCTTTTACTTATTCCTTCAAACTGTTAATATTTATAACTATAAAATTTATATTTTTATATCAATTATTTGATATTTTCTTAAATTCCTTGATATAATAATAACAAAACGTATATTATGTCCCCAATTAAGCTTATAGCAAATCAAATCGATTCGTCAAAATGGGTCAAAAAATATTGTGTACTATTGTAATTTTTGAAGTTTTTGCAAAATGTTTAGTATATGCATTTTTGGTGCCTGCCATTTCAGTTTCTACGGTAAATCATGTATTTCTATTTTTCTCTAAAATTTCCCACAAATTGCTCGTATAAAAACACCAAAGAAAACAAGTAAGAAAATCTTCAATACTCTTGGATCAGATGGTATGTCACTATTTATGCTGAAAAACTTACGTTCTATAAGTATGACATAGCATCTGCATACGTGCATTGAATTTTGTCCTTTATTCTTGTCAGTTTTGCAGGCTTGATACAGTGGTATCACAGCCAACAAAATCTATCAAGCCTCAAAATTTGAACATATTTTTTTTTATGAAATGCGTTGTGTATTAGGCATTACAACATGTATCAGCACAACAACACGTAAAAACCTTTTAAGTTCAACGTCCCACAACAACATGTGTTCTAAGGTGTTGATGGACGCAAATCGTTTTTTTATTATTTTTTTTTATATTTGTTGGTAAAGAATGGATAACTAAACAATTAATCCTGTCACATATCAAATATGACATAGGCCAATATTCCATGCAGAGTTTCGAACCGGAACCAAACCGTAAACCGAAAGCCGTTATTAACCGAAATTTATGGCTGAACCGGAACGTAACCGAAACCGTAATTTTTTATATGTAATGAACCGTAACCGGAACGAAAAAATCATTTTATTTACGGTTCATGTGAAACGGTTTGCAGTGAAAGAACAAAAAAAATATTCTAACAAAAGCTGCTCATATATTATGAGTAAAAGATTTTCATTTCGCATGTAAAATTAGCTATAGAGTGATCGCAAATACGTGGCACGCGTGCCAGACTTGGCACGTTTGAAAACTTGTCTGGCACGGCAAGAGTTCTGAAATTGTGCTTAAATTCTCGTTTTAGGAATCATAATAAAGAAAAGATAGATATCAGATATTTTGTAATATGTTATATATTACTGTTAGTCAGTGGTGGATTTACAAATTTGCCGCCTATAGGCTAATTTATATTGCGGCCTAATATATTTTAAAAATTATCAGATGTGAGCGTGGCGACCAAAAAAAGCGCCATAGGCGAATTTTTTTTCGAAATATCAAGGTCACGTTATTTACAAGTACTTTACAATTACGCGGCAAAAATAATTAATAGAATACAAAATAAGTAGTGTTTGTTTGTTAATTGTAAGTAGTGTTTGTTTATTTAATGAAAAAACTGTAGAGCACGCCACCACTATGTTTCGAGTATAGAGATTAGAAATTTTGCGAATTTGATTGAATTAATCTGGATACTCTGTTTATAGTGGCGGGCGGCTCTCGCCACCGCAAAAAAATTTCTGTTTTGAAAAATTTGCATATTTTTAAAATTTTCCGCACAAAAATTTGCCGCCTACGAAAATTTGCCGCCGTAGGCTACAGCCTAGCTAGCCTATTTAGAAATCCGCCACTGCTGTTAGTCCAGTAAAAGACAGTAAAAAAGTAGGGAACCTCCGAATTCTTTAAATCAGCATCGATTTGCCTGAAATTCCTGAATCGATTTGCCTGAAAATTGGAATTAAGCTCAACACACCCTCCATTTCAAAATGTACCCTTCGCGCTTTTATTTTTAAGGGGCAAAAACTACCCCTTATTGTCAAAACTTATTAGTCTACAAATTAAATCTTAACACATCGAAATAAAGATCACAATCACATATCTCAACCCTTAAAAACCAACCACTATTATGATTACATTAAAAAAAGTTATTACGGGCGACAATTTATTAAATCATTTATTAAATCAACTCTTTTAAGTTGTGGTGAAACGCTTTTCTAAAATTTTGAAAGCAGAGATAAAATTCTCACTCGTAGCCAAAGTATGTAGTTAAGTGCAAATACCGTAAGAGATAGAATTATAAAAATACGTGAAAATATTTCTAAACAGTTAAAATCTGATCTTCATGCGGTTGAAGTGCTTGCATTGGCAGTTGATGAGAGCACAGATATTAACTCTGATACCAGACTGGCAATTTCTTAGCGTTGTGCTACAGTTGGAAAAATACGACAATATCCTAAAACTAGAAACTTTGCAATTTTTATTTACACATTTAACGTTGTGAAATTGTCTCCCTCGACGCTAACGCGTTTGGTGAAGAAAAGTGTCACTCACGAAAAAGCAACGTTTGCATCTCTTGTAGCAAAATGTACTATTTCATAATTGGATTGGCACGCGAAAATCGCGATTATTAGAATAAAATTGTATCGGCACCCCAATAAAATTCAGTTGCGAACCCTGCTATAGATACTACATATTTGGTTTATAATCTAGTCCAAAATTTATTACATTTTTTTAAAATACCATGAAACCATGCAGCAATTTTGAGAGGCATATTGAACGGTGTCATAAAAAAGAATTTAAAATGTCTTAAAATATCAGCAAAAGCTTCATGTAAACGAAATCTGTCATCAAAGTTAAGCTCAAGTAGTGTAATGTCGCTTACTCCAACGTTATTAGACATGAAATTTAAACCTCAAAATATTACGCTCACTATGTCTGAAAAACTTCTTACTGAAGTCTTTATCAAACTGGTTACAAAAAATGGTTGCTCGTTTAATTTTTTAGAATGTTCTAGATACAGTAATTACTGAAGTTGTTTCTTTTGAATTTTTGCATAAGAATACTGAAAATCCTTGATTTTGACATCGGAACTGAACCGGAACCGAACCTAAAACCGGAACGAAAAAATAAACTAAGGAACCAAATCGAAAACCGGAACAAAATAATTGTCGGAACGAAACCGTAAACCGAAACGGAAAAAATTTCGGTTCGAAAGTCTGATTCCATGATAGGATAGAGAACATAAAAATAAAATAAGAGGTGACAGCAAATTTGTTTTACAAATTTCCAGGAACAAAACTAAAATGGGTCCGCCAATAAGGCAGATCAGTCACGCATCATCTTCCTGAATTATTAAAGTCTAAATATAGAGTTATATGAAAGTTCGTTTCTTCGACCAAGCAACAGTGTGCCATTATCAAGCAACAATCCACAGCTAAGACTAAAGGTCCTACGCTGAAGGTTGACTGAATACAGTTCATCCGCCAGCACCCCTAAAATATCACCTTAGCTAGTGATATCTGACTGATATTGCCAGTGGTATTGATATCTCACGTTAACTCGTATGCCGATAGCAGGAACTGCAGTGCGCGTGGTTGTCACATCCACCCGTAGATAGATCAAAAAAAAAATTGCTAATCAATAAAAACTCCCCCCATGCGGTCGGTCGATGAATAAACATCATATACATATCGTTTTCGCTGTTTTAATCGATTGTCAAAGTGATGGTATCCCTATACTACTTCCAAAGCTATAGAATCATTTCACACCAGTCACTCATCAACATGGCTTGAAGACGGGATATACCACAACACTTTTTTTCTTTCAGATATGATACAAAGAGGATTAAATCTTAAAAGACAAATTCACAATACCGCGGGCTGGTTGCCGTCTCTCTCTCGTTTTACTTCACCACAATTTTAGATTGCGTGAAGTAATGCAATCTATCGATAAGTCTTACATGCCCCATATTTTGTTTTGGACCACCCTCTATCTAAATTGGCAATAAAAATGGTGTATGTCAGTTTTTTTTTTGACATTCTTGCATAGGATCTCGATGAAACTTTGGCAAATGACCCAGGTTCACTTGAAAATGGAAGATCTGGAAAATTTATTTCAAAGTTGGACAAAATCGCAGGCGGTCTCCCGAGCACCTCTAAGCTTAAATCTCCAATAACTTCTAATCCCGGCTTATGATCTAATTGAAACTTGGTATTTAAGGTTTTAGTGCTGTTTTCAATATTTCTGCATACCAACTTCCGGATTGTCACTTCCAGTTAAAAAGTCCAAAAGTTTTTTTTTCATGTGTTTATTCCTACTGTCCTACAATTACCAAACGATTTTCTTCAAACCATTTTCAAAAGATTTTATGAGATTTTGGAAATTTGTTTTAGGGGTTGAGGGGTTGGAAATTTGTTTTAGAACACGAGGGTAAACTAAGCTTGTCCGACCAAAATGTGTCTGCTATTGTCGAGTCCGACAACTGACATTTTCGCAGACTTTTGTCGGACAAGGTTGCCCCCGTGTTCTAAAACAAATTTCCAACCCCCACAGTTAAAAAAATGTGGCAGCAAATTTACAAGATCGCAGGCAATCGGCATTTTTCGGAGCTTGCCGAACGAAAAAGCGGCCGATTTGAGGAAAATGGCAGAACAAAAGTTTTCAGACTCGTCAAGGGCAGGCGCCTCACGAAGTATAAAATACATATGTGGTAATCATCACATGAAATCGGTGTGGGCCCAGGGACTATAGTAAAATAATACTAGATCTCAGATGTAATGTTACCACAGCATTTTAAAAGAAAAGAATTATTGAACCAAATTTTACAGAATATTTTTAAGTTTTGGAAATTAGGTTATTGAAAACAAATTTAAGTAGCTTGTTTTGAAAATCTCAAGTATCTATTTGCAGAAACCAGAATACAAACTAAATCAATCAATAAATACCACTAATGATGCTTAGATTTTGCAACTTATTTTGTTTGAATAAATACATATGTATAAATAATATTATTTCAAATTTATTACCATATCATAGTCTATTTTTGTGAAATTACGAATAAAATTTATGATCACTTCCAATATGTATCATTTTTTTGTTGTTTGAACATCAATTATTCGGGAAAATTGCCAGAAAAGTGTTATACGTAGTTCTTCTTTCAAAGTTAATGAACCAACAATTTGTTTACAATTGAAGGTCAAACTTTTCCAATTATTTTTTTTAAACAATTGTGCATATTTTTAAATTCAATGAACCGAAGGGTAATCAATAAAAATATTTGTCATAATAGTAATTTTTATTTTAGACTTCGAAAACTAGGAGGTATTCTTGAAATATCGTTAAATAGAGTTTTCTTATTTTTGTAGAATTTTTTCATTGAATTTACATACTAACCACTTTTGTAGAATAATGATACGCTAAAAAATTCAACCTATTTTTTTAAAATTAAAATTTCAAATGATGTCAAAGTTTCGATAAAAAATGTAATCGCCTTTATTCGATAACCCCTTTTGTCAATATTTTTTAAAAGTAAGGCAAGTTGAATAATTAAAAATTGTAACCATACAATTAATGTCGCTTAATTTGTTTGATAATTCAGTGAAAGTCAAGTAATTTTATAATAGCAAACTCCATTTATCTAAGCTGTACTAAAAGTAGCAAACAAGTTCATGCATGTAATATTGTTTAGCTAATGTTATTTAATTGTAAATCAATTTGAAAATGACATAAAAATAGGGTCAAGGACCACCGATTATAAATATTTTCACAGTAGCAAAAATTATTTGTTTATTTTTCTGTAATAAATTATGAACAAAAGTTTTTGTAACTGAAATCTAACTGTTTTTTTCTTTGTTATTTTAGGTAGTAAATCACCAAATTCATATTTTAGTGATCTGCCAGATCGTCGATCTACGAATCATATAAGAATAATGAATGAAGAAGAAGAAGATGATGGATTAGGACCGTTACCGCCTAAATGGGAAAAAGCGTATACAGAGAATGGTGAAGCATACTTTATTGAGTAAGTTGTTGAAATTTTATTTGTTGACAAGGTTATGCTATTTGATGTTAGTTAAAATAATAGTTTTAAAATCACGAGTGGAATGCCTCTAATCAAAATCATTGTTTGATTAAGAGATGCCACCTTTTAAGTATATCAGTCTCTATGAACTGATCACTCATACAAAAACACTCTGTTAAGTTAAATATTTAGACGAAACTCGAGCAGACAAAATTGATTGCATTATCAAAAATAATAAAAATGAGAAACATTTATGGGAGCGGGTTACCCTCTCCTACTTATGGTATTGATTTAGAAAATCACAAAGTTGTGTTGCAAAGTTTTTAATTGCACATACAATTGAAATTTTCCGCGTAAATGTCAATAGTAATTTCAATTGAAAATTGATCAAAATGATACAAAAAATATTACATAGACTGAAATTTTATCCATTAATAACAAAAAATTGATTAAATTTGAAAATACATTATCAATACAAATAATAGTTCATTAATAATTGACGATCATTCAAAAACTGTAAACCGTAAAGTTCCGAAAAAAAATCAATCTTTCTTAAATTAAGTTTCCTTTCAAACGACACCACACTCATTTAGATCCAAAAAGCTTTTCCACCATTCCCTACTCCCATCCCTTAAAAAAACAAAACTCTAATTTTTTGATACCTCGCTACAATTTTCGTTAAAAATTTATCAAACTGCCTGTCTCTTTGAATTTTTTCAAATTGTCAATCAACGACAAAAAGTAGGTTGGTGGAGGGAGGTGACCAAAAATTTATGAAATGTCAGTTAGCTCTAAATGTAGGTATGAATTACATTACGCTGATTAAGAAAAATAATAGTAAAAATTGAAAATGAATTTTCGAACAATCTATATTTAATAATATTTTTTATTACTTTATGGTGATTGGATCCGGTATACACATTATTATCGTTTTAGTAAAACTTCACGGTAATTTTATTTTTTGTTTAATTAACCTTCTTGCAAAGCGCCACAAAAATTTAAAGATTTTTTAATATATAAACTTAAATATTTGTTACTATATTATTACTATTTTGTATTACAATTAAAAATTTTGTTTATCAAGAAAATGTGCGTGCTGCTTCCAATGTTTTGTTTATGAAAACTTTTGTGCCGCTTTACAAGAAGGCTAATTAATTACAAACAAAAAAAAATCTTATCGTAAATTTTCATTAGTGCGTTAGTAATGTGTATATTTGTTTTATCATTATTAAATAAATAAAAATATCCAAGAATATACATTGTTCGAAAAATGATTTTTAATTTTTTAGTTATTTTTCTAAAATTGTTTTTTAAAATTATTTGCATACCTACCGTTTGACCTATCTAACTTGAAAACCGGCTTAGTAGTTTAAGTTGTAAAGCCATTACAATACAGTTAGGTTCAGAAAGGTTTTGCATCACCCTCTTTCTTAAGTTAATTCTTAAGTAAATATTCGCTATGAATTAAAATAACGACAACAATGCGACAGTTTTGCATGGAATCTAGATGTGGTGACAAATGTTGACCACTGCGTATAGCTCGCTTTTGGAGATAAGACATATAAATGTGATTTTTTTTTCTTTTAAGACAGAGGATTCAGTTGTTTCATAGAGGGATCTGCTGTTGATGATTTATAAATGTTTTTAATTTTTGATCGACGGGTCTGACGCGTACGCCAGTCTCTGCTATTGACATATGAGTTTGCGTGAGATATCACACCCACCGGCAATAGTAGTGAGATATTATTTATTAGCCAAGGTGATAAGTCGGATCGAGTCGAATATAATAAAAAGGTTAAAGATTTCAGGGGACTGGATAGTCGACATGGGATGGTATCCTAATTAAATAAGTTTGATGTCAAATTTCGATCACTCTCAATTCGTATAGCATATTTTTTAATAGAGTTTAAAAAGCAAACATGGTAATAAATACAACCCTTGATAAGACACCTTAGGACAAATATACATGTAGAAACAAGAAACGAGTATTAAACTTATAAATATGAAAAAATTGTTATAGAATGGAATAATTTTTCTATTTATTGAAAAAACCAAGTTTTTTGACGATGGTTGCCAGAGTAAGGTATTTGAAATTATGATGCCAAATAAATGCATGCTTTTACATTCATCCTCTTTTTTGCCACACATATTAATTGAAAAAGTCGTTGGGGAACTCAGTTTTTGATCTGGAGACAATAAACAACTGTGTTGTGGTAGAAATAAAATGGAACAGATTTTGGTTTCTCCGTTCTTTGACTCTTTTTTTCGGTTTACATGAATTTAGGTTCTCGTTTAATGAATCGCAACGTAAGTTTATATCTAATTAATGATAAAATTCTTTTCTAACTTGTATTTCCAGCAACAACACGGGAACTTCACACTGGTTAGATCCGCGTTTATCGAAGTTCCCTAAAAAATCTCTTGAAGAGTGTATGGACGATGAACTACCATATGGATGGGAAAAAATACATGATCCACAATATGGAACATATTTTATAGATCACGTCAACCGTCGGACCCAATATGAAAATCCGGTTCTTCAAGCAAAACGACGTAATGAACAAAGTAGTTTGACAAAAGAAAATCATCATTCATCAAACCATAATCATCATCACCATCATCATAGTCAAAAATCAATATTTACCAGAAATCCGGCAGAGTTGTGTGGCGAACGAATAACAACAACATTATTAAAATCATCTCGTGGATTAGGTTTTACAATAGTTGGTGGGGATGATAACATAGATGAATTTTTACAAATTAAATCAATTGTACCTAACGGTCCAGCGTGGTTGGATGGAAAATTACAAATGGGTGATATTTTAGTGTACGTTAATGATACATGTGTTTTAGGATTTTCGCATCATGAAATGGTAAATGTATTTCAATCGATTCTACCCGGTGAAACAGTAACACTAGAAATATGTCGTGGATATCCATTACCATTTGATCCGAATGATCCAAACACCGAAGTAGTTACCACAATTGCGGTTGATGGCATCAGTTCTAATCCAGAAAAATCTCGAATATTAATGGATTTAAATATGGATGGAAATTATAACTTTTTGGATATGTCCGATCCAATAAATAATAGTAACAATAGCAACATTAATCATAATAACTCAACTGGATCGTTTACTGGTGCTACAAATAATAATGGGGTACCTATACCACAAAAAAATCCACTTTCAAAAATTCAATCAGGGAGTGTGCGTAGCGATGGAAGTGATACAATTAGTAATGAAATGAATCGTATTCTTTTAGATAAACCTGAAATACTGAGTATTTCAATTGTTAAAGGAGCAATGGGTTTTGGTTTCACAATAGCTGATAGTGCTCATGGACAAAAAGTTAAAAAAATATTAGATCGTAATTGTTGTAAAAATTTAATTGAAGGGGATGTGTTGTTGTCAATAAATACAATAACTGTAAGGCATATGTCACATAGTGAAGTTGTTCAAGTTTTGAAAGATTGTCCAAAGGGGAAAGAAGCGTTATTAAAGATTCAACGAGTTCCACAGTATAGTACCGTTAACTTAGCTGCTAAAGCAAACAGTAAACTTAGAAAGGCAGCAAATAATGCAAATAAAGATCCAATGCTATTTCGAAGTAAAACACCAACTGCTGATCTATATAGCACCCAACCGAAAGAAGTACTGCCAACAAGACCGAAAACACCGCTTGTTGATACTCGTGATCGAAATAATAAAACACCATCTAATCATGAATTACAAACGAATGAAACTGATGCAGTTGCTGGTTTAAATGAAAAAAGTGAGGAAATGAAAGGAGGAACATCGGATACAAAATCGAATAACAGCCTGCATGATCAAGACTCAATTACAAATGATATTCCTAGTATGGATCCATTTCCGAAATTTGTCACTCATTTAACCGAACGCTTAGCTCAATCATCAATCTTACACGATCACCCAAATCATATGTATCGCAATCCCCCAACTCGTGGTTTTGCCTCAAGTCAGTCAGATCTTAATAATTATGATCAGGCAATAAATAGTGCCGAGTACTATAATTATAATAGTCCTGGATATACGACAGTTAATGGAAATGGAGGGTATAGTAATATGTATTCTCCTCCACCACCAATACCAATCATGGCACCTGTACCAACTTACCATCAAGATACGTGTTACTGTTACGAATGTCAAGATTACAATCGTCAGCATCACGAATATATGTTGCAACAACAGTACTATCTTCCTCACCATACACAATTAAAATTAAAATTGTTAGATCGGAGAAAAGCTGGTGGTTTTACTCCACTTGAAGGTGTACCGTTCCCATCACCATCACAACAGCATCAGTATTGGAAATATGGACATCCATCACCTGGTGGCCAGCAAGAATTATTACAACCCATAGGAGAAGAAGAATATTCATTGTCTGAAGTAACACTAGAAAGACAAGCACTTGGTTTTGGATTTAGAATTGTTGGTGGCACAGAAGAAGGTTCACAAGTAACAGTTGGTCATATTGTACCTGGTGGGTCGGCTGATAAAGATCCTAGAATTCAAACGGGTGACGAAATTCTTAGTATCGATGGGGTTAATGTAGTAAGCTACTTGTTTTACTTGACTGAATTGAAAAACAAAAATTCAACAATTTAATTTTTCTTATTTCAGGTAAGCGCATCACATCATCGTGTTGTTCAGTTAATGGGCGAAGCTGCGGTACGCGGGCAAGTTACAATGATCTTACGACGCAGATCTCGACTTATAGTACGTTATCCGTATGACGTAATTGTCAGTCGTAATGAAAATGAAGGTTTTGGATTTGTTATAATATCATCTTCCAATCAATATTATGGATCAACAATTGGTACAAGAGTTTTAATTTTTGAATTAAATAGTTATATAATGTGATCGTTGGTTTTAGGTAAATTGATTGCCGGCAGTCCAGCTGATCGTTGTGGTGATATCAAAATTGGTGATCGAATTATAGCTGTTAATCGGATCGATATAATTGGTATGAGTCATGGTGATGTTGTTAATTTAATTAAAGAGTCTGGATTGCATGTACGTTTAACTATTGGCAATCCACGTGATCCACATATTATTAATCAACAAACACAGCAACAACATCAACAACAACAGCAGCAACAACATCAACCCCATCCACACAATCAACATCCAGCTCATCATTCAGGAAATGGAAGTAATAAAAGTGAACAATATTTCGAGAGATATCCGCTGAACTCCCCACCTCAATTATGACTTTAAGAATAAAGTAAGTTTATGTGCCTTTTTGTTTTATTTTTTTGGTTAACAAAAATATCATCACATTGTGAAAATCTTGTGGCCTGACTATTGTTTGTATTTTGAAAGTAAAAATAAAAAGATAAGTAGAAGACTGATTTTTTTTGTAACTGATCATTACAGGCATCTATATATAAAAGAATTTTGTTTATATATTTAAATTAATTTTATCACTTTTTAGTGGAATTTTTTATTGAAATTTAGATGGTTTTTGTTACTGTTTTCTTTAAAAAAAGTGAAAACTATTAGTATTAACAAAAAACTTGCCAACAATTTAAAAATGCCAGCAATATTTAAGTACTTATTTGCTCACAGTTTAAAGCAATTTTATTTTAGGATAAAAAATATAAATCTCACAACTTATGTTAAAATAAAATAATCTAGAAAGCTATTCTATTTTTTCAAAAGGAAAAATAAGTAACACCCAAAAACTATTGTTTAAAATGATTTTTGTTTATATAGAAAACAAATACTAACAGACACATAAAAAATATAGTTATTTTAAGTTAAAATAATTGTTACACGCTGTTTCTTATCGTTGTTATTGTTGAATTTTTAAGGATTTTGGTAATTAATTAATTGTAATATAAATACAAAAGTTTGATTCGTCGTTAACGATTGCTGTTGGATAGGTCATTTTATTAAGTTTTAGGTATAGTAAGAAGAACTCCAATCTCACATTTTGCTCAAATTTAAAATTAAAAAACATCAAGTCAACTTTGTTTATATAAATCGCGTCATTTTTATAAATTTGCGGGTAATTGGTTAAAAGGTAGTTCACGCCACAAATGCAAGTAACCGTTTCATTTTACATTTTGTTTTTCGTTGATATCTTAAACCGATGCGGAAAATGAAAGACTTAGACACGCTTGTCATTTTTTTTTTAAGTGTTTGTTTTGTCTTATTCGCACACAGGCGTTTACGTATCTTTTTCTTTGATCTGTTTTTCCGTCTTTTAAAAAAATTGTACAGAATACAATATATTATATATAGGGAGCCTTAAATCGTAGTTAAAAACTTCAAACATTTGATTTTATCCGATCCGAAACACGTAAAATGTGAATTGTAGTTTTTTTTCTGAGAAACTTCAAACCATACCTTTGAATTGAAAATATTCCAATTACTTCTTTACTTACTTGAGTTTAATTTATCTCAAAAATCCAAAATAAAATTTGATTTTATTTTTTATTGCATTTTGAGAATGAACATACATAGATGAAAAACGTGATCTACACAGGTGAAAAAGTCGAAATTTGAACTTGACCATTTTTGATTTTCCTGAAACTTGACATATAAGCATTATGGACAAAATAAAAAATACAATATATTTTTTTAAAGTACATAGTTTAAGCATAGGGGGCACCCCAACATGAATGAAAATGAAAATTTTGCAAATCCGATGGAACTTTGAAATTAAATTGCTCAAGAACGGCTATACGGATTTCAACAAACTTTTTTTGTTTTGTAGGTGATTAGTTAATCTTTAAACAAAAATTACTTAAATGTTTTTGTAGTTGGTGCTAGAGTTAGGCTCAAAGATCGATTGAATTTAATTTTTTTTTTAAATAGCTTTATCCTTGCTCTAAAATATTTCAAATTTACAAAGAGGCGTTAGTTCGGTTATAATTTTATAATCTGACAATTTATTTAAAATTACGCCTTCCCACCAATTTTCTTTGAGGTATTAGTCAAAGATTAATATGAGAATACCATCGAACGTTAACTCTTCCGTTTTGATTTAAATAGTATATTCTTTATTATGATCTTGATGGTCATTTTGTTGTGTTTTCTCACGTAAATTTTTAAAAAAATGTTCACTTGGAGACAATTAAAAAAAAGTCTACATGTTATAAACAGGTTTCTGTTTATACCAGGATAACATATGAAAAAAAATTCAACACATGGCCTCTGACGCAGGAAAATCTCTAATTCAATTTAATTTAATTTATCATTTTAAGACAAAAACCTCAGAAAATATGTATATAAAATAAAAGAAAATAAGAATAATAATAATAGAAAAAAGAAAAAAACTTAAGATATTGATTGTAGTACATTCGATTCTCTTGTTCAATAAAACAATCATCTAGGCCATTTTGTAGCAACCGGATTGATGACAATTTATCACAAAATTTTTCAACAAACGATCCGTAGAAATTATAATCCCTCAAAAACACTCAATAAACAACATATTCCTTATTCACTTTCCGCTCGCTTGGATCTTTCCATAACTGTTCGGTTGTTGCTAAATCACAACCATCAATCGAAACATACATCAACATAATCGGAATCTTAAAAAACATTCATATTGGTTTCACTTCGATTTCCTGTTGTTTCTCATGTTCAAAAACCATCCAAAGCATCCAAAATCAAAACCGAATCAAAGAAATCCGAAAGATCGATTAAATCATGATTATTTTACATTCATTTTTATTGTAAGATGTACTAAATTATTTAACTTCTTCAACATCGTTCAATTTTTTTATTATATAAATTCCTTAATTGATCATAAAATATTCGGCTTCCAAAAAAAAAAATCATCGTTTGAAATTTTTTAATTTTCTGAACAAAAAAAAATTCTATACAATCAATCACAAACTTATTTTTAATTTTTATTTTAATTTTCAAATCAAATAACACTATTATTTATATCTAATGATATTTTGTATAAAGATTTGTGTCAAAAAAATATAATATTATTATGAAAAATGCAGGTGTTCGTTCCGATACACCACTGAAAACTTGATTAAATTATTCTCAAAAACGTGGCTTTACAAATCGATTCGATTATCAGTGGTTTCCATTCATCTCCCTCGTTTTGGTGTTCTAATTCCCGCCAACAACAAAAATTAACCCATACATTGAAAATCTGCCGTGTAAAACAAAAACAAATGAAACAGCCAGAGAAAAATTATTCAAATTAACTGTCCCATGAAATTAAAAAAACTAAGGTCCTTTAAAATTTAAC
Organism: Diogma glabrata; assembly: GCA_963693315.1. Taxonomy (NCBI): domain Eukaryota; kingdom Metazoa; phylum Arthropoda; class Insecta; order Diptera; family Cylindrotomidae; genus Diogma; species Diogma glabrata. The sequence goes on along the minus strand of OY856187.1, from coordinate 34,729,633 downwards.
CAATTATTAATATTGTGAACATTCTTCATTTATAACAATGTAAAACAAAGCATCCTATCAATGATTCAACACAAAGACCTGCGCCGAACCAACGTGCTTTATTTTAATATCTGTTCAACAAAAAAAATATATTTGGTTCACATTGAAAAACGAAAAATAAAAAAATAATTGATTACTCATCGAAATATAAGATCCGTTAAATGTTTTAAAATAAAAAAAATTATGCAACAGACCGCTGTTATTTATAAAACGAATCGCAAACTGTTTGATAGTACGGAATGTATGTGTGATTATGTGAGAACTGTTTGTTTTAGATGTTAAAAGAAAATGTCAATCAAATTTTTGTTGGTCGTTACATACATGCCCACCCACACATAAATGTTTCCTTTATTTGTCAAAATGAACAAACAATATTTTTACATAAGGGTAATTCTTTTATAAACCGAACACCTTTCTGACCGACCCATTTTTGATTTGGCTGAAATTTTTTTAGGGGTTTTTTATCGAAAAAAAAGATATACGTGTTCGAAGATTTTTTTTTTTTTTTTGGAAAATAGAGCTGTTCTAAATTTCGAGAATTTCGTGATTTTCGGCTTGAAGACTTATTTTCAAAAACTCATAACTTCGGTTTTATAGAAGATATAAGGTTTTTCTTTTCTTTATTTGAAAGATAAAAGATGGAATTTTTTAAAAATAAATATTTTCAACTAAAGTTATTAACAAATTCCTATTGTTATAAACAAATAAAATGTTAAAACTAAATTTTAACCATTGCCCCACCCATGAAATTAGTTTTTAATATAATCATTGTATTCATCGTTCAATTTCCTATAAAAAAAGTATTTTTTTTTAATGGAGAAAGGATATTTACTGTTAGAAATAAATTAATTTATCGAGCGCGGAACGACAAAAAATTCAATATATGGGTCATTCTTTTACATACCGAACAGATTAGGACAAAATGTGACTAAGGCATTTTTGATTCAGCTAAAAATTTTTTTAGGGGTTCTATATAAACATAACGATATACTTGTTTGAGAATTTTTTCTGAGTTTTGTTTTTTAGGGGAAATAGAGCGGTTCTAAATTTCGAGAATTTTGTGATTTTTGGCTTGAAGACTTGTTTTCAAAGACTTATAACTTCGGTTCTGGTAAAGATAGACACTTTTTGTTTGTTTTATTTTAAAGAATAGAGATGCAATTTAAAAAAAAATTGTTAATCATAAAAATTATTAACAAAATCCTATTGTTATAAACAAATAAAATTTTAAAATCAGTTTTTAGTAATTATCTAGAAAAAATAAAGAGTGTTTAATGTAATCATTGTGTTCTACGTTCAACTTTCAATGAGAAACGTATATTTAATTAGTGGAGAAATGAGTTTTACTGTTAGAAATGAACTAATTTATCGAGCGCGAGACGATAACAAATTTTATAAATTTTTGCCGTCCGGCGTTGGAAAAATTAACTTATTTGTAACAGTAAAACTCATTTTTTCATTAATTAAATATACGTTTCTTATTGAAAATTGATCGTAGAACACGATGATTACATTAAACACTCTTTATTTTTTTTAGATAATTACTAAAAACTGATTTTAAAATTTTATTTGTTTATAACAATAGGAATTTGTTAATAATTTTTAAGATTAACAATTTTTTTTTAAATTGCATCTCTATTCTTTAAAATAAAACAAACAAAAAGTGTCTATCTTTACCAGAACCGAAGTTATAAGTCTTTGAAAACAAGTCTTCAAGCCAAAAATCACAAAATTCTCGGAATTTAGAACCGCTCTATTTCCCCTAAAAAACAAAACTCAGAAAAAGTTCTCAAGCAAGTATATCGTTATGTTTATATAGAACCCCTAAAAAAATTTTTAGCTGAATCAAAAATGCCTTAGTCACATTTTGTCCTAATCTGTTCGGTATGTAAAAGAATGACCCATATATTGAATTTTTTGTCGTTCCGCGCTCGATAAATTAATTTATTTCTAACAGTAAATATCCTTTCTCCATTAAAAAAAAATACTTTTTTTATAGGAAATTGAACGATGAATACGATGATTATATTAAAAACTAATTTCATGGGTGGGGCAATGGTTAAAATTTAGTTTTAACATTTTATTTGTTTATAACAATAGGAGTTTGTTAATAACTTTAGTTGAAAATATTTATTTTTAAAAAATTCCATCTTTTATCTTTCAAATAAAGAAAAGAAAAACCTTATATCTTCTATAAAACTGAAGTTATGAATTTTTGAAAATAAGTCTTAATGCCGAAAATCACGAAATTCTCGAAATTTAGAACAGATGAATTCGATGCAAAAGTATACAACAAAGTCAAATTTTAAAATTGTTATTTTCCATCATATAGTTATTTTTTTTGAAAGTTGATATCATGAATTTTTTATTTTTGAAAAAACAAATCGAAAATATTTAAGTTCTCTAAAGTTGGCTCACAAAGTGCTCATGTAAACTTCCTAAAATATCATAAAGACAGGCAACATTTTTTTTACCCCAAGAAACTCGATTCCGACCCAATAGTTGACATTAAAAATATAAAACAAAAGTTGCCCGAACCACAATACAAATACAGTCGAGGTTTAAGGGCTACATTTCCGGCTGACACAGGATTATTCAAAATTTAAATTAATTTTAGTTCGTATAACCCTAACTTATTTTGGAATATTATTATTTCTATTGACTCTTCAGTCAATTACATGAATATAATTTAATTAATCCTTCATATGGTGTAAATATCTAATTATAATATTAAGTGTCGTGTAATTCACAATTATTATGTCGTGTAAGTCACGCGAACATTTTTTTTTTTGTAAAAAATAAAAAGTTTTTTACTAAGTTCAAGCCCTTTTGTTGTTGTTTGTATTTCTGAAAAACCATCCAATACAGTTTATAAAGTATTTAGCTACACAATTAACAGGATTTTTGAGTTATCATTGATAACGCTGAAACCAATGGATTTGATGTCGTGTAAGTCACAACTGATTTATTATATTAGTATTATTAAAATGAAAGCCTAAATTAAAAAACTAAGGGCATGACTCAATATGTATATGCTTATAAATATTATTTCTTAAAAAAGAAAAATTAAAAAAATTATATTTATACCCTAAATATTATCAAAAATGACAAAACAGGTGTCTCGTGTCGTGTAAGTCACATATGGAATTCACCAACAGCTCTACTTTCCAAAAAAAAAAAAAAATCCTCGAACACGTATATCTTTTTTTTTGATAAAAAACCCCTAAAAAAATTTCAGCCAAATCAAAAATGGGTCGGTCAGATTTTGTCCAAATCTGTTCGGTTTATAAAAGAATTACTCATAAGCGAAAACAAGACAAAAATGTATTGCATGACCAATGACCATCCAGTTGTTGTCAATAATCAATATTTAGTGGCTTTGGCTCTAACGTTTTAACACCAGCATCCGTCGTTTAATGGTTGTCTCTGTTATCACTCAAATTTAATTTAAAATAAGCTAACTAACTACATATTGAATATAATTTCCGTCAAATTTTATTTAAAATTCTGTTAAGTTTGCAAAAAAACAGTTTAAAAATATTTATAAATTCCAACGAGATCTAATTTTTGACCATCTCGTGGTAATGGCATCTGGTACTGAAATAAAAAAATTGTTAAGTTAAGTTATAAATAATTATGAGCTTATTACTGCAACTCAGTGCAATTGATATTAATATTAAAACATTGTGTTTGCATTTTTTTGCCCCCAAAATTAATATAGCAAAATGAGACGCCATTACACAGCATAAAAAAAACAAATGAAAAGTTTGGCAATTCTAGCGCATATTATTATTGTTTACATTCATTTTAGATAACGTTTTTTGGCGAAAATATTAAAAGAACCTAAATTTTAGTAATCGAAAAATAAATTATGATATCAATATTTGTTACCATTGATAAGAAATGGCATCCTTTGTGCAGATTTGGACATTTTTAACGTTTTTATCACGCACTCCATATTTGAGGTTTTATTTAAAATGTTTTTTTATGGGAAGTTAGGCATGTTTAGTGTTAATAATAACGAGTCATAAATTAACGACTCTGAATATCCAAGATTCCATGCCAACTAGGATTTAGATTCTAAATTATGTTTCCTTTAAGAATTTATGAAAGTTGATTTTAAAATTTTGGGGATTAATACTATCAGTAAAAATCCACGCTGGCAAGGAATTCCAAGAGTGTGAGACTCGAATAAAAAGTCACGCTGAAAGACTACAGTTCTACACTGTGTTATTTGAACCCCAAAAGGATGCGCCGCTGTTGCAGCTCTGGTATGTCGAAAGAATAATGCACGTTTCCGTAAAATCTATTTGATTTCTTCCGAAACCCTTCCATAACGTATTTAATTATTTATAAAAAATTGTTAAATCAGCAACATTTCTCCTGTGCTGCAACGAATCAAGTTCCTTAGTAAGATGAGAGCTACTAACCAATTTAATAGCTCTTCACCGCATTTCAAACTCGTTATGTACGCTCCACCCCAAATATGAGAACAATACTATATGCCAGAGTTTCGAACCGGAACCGAACCGTAAACCGAAAACCGTTATTAACCGAAATTTTGGGCTGAACCGTAACGTAACCGAAACCGTAATTTTTTATATGTAATGAACCGTAACCGGAACGAAAAAATCATTTTATTTACGGTTAATGTAAAACGGTTTGCAGAAATATGAAAATCATATAAGTGCAAAAGGAAAAAAGATGAAGACTTTTTATTTATTCCATGTCTTTTTTTTACTTTCCATGACTTTTATTTAAAAAAAAAAGTGATATACTATAAAAAAGTGTTATACTATAAAAAAAAGTCTATAGAGCAAGACTTGTTTTACACGACTTTTACACTGAGAAAATATTTAAAATTATTATGCAGTCTATGTTGGATACGACATTGTTAAAAATATATAATAAAATTAGATGTTTATTAAAAATAATGGTGAAATGTCACAATTCCAATCCTACAATAGTATATTCTTGTATGAGCTAGAATGAAGGCAATTCTTCACGAGGATGAAGTTTCCCGGAACGAGCGTAGCGAGTGGAGGGAATCATCCGAGTGAAGAATTGCCTTCATCCTAAGCGAATACAAGATACTATTTTATCCACGACTACAAATATTTCAAATAATTTTATTCATGTTTTCCTGTAAACGTTTATATCGGTATATTGCAATATTTCTATGAAAATAAAAACAAAATAAAACTTGTTTGTTTATTTTATATGTATTGTTCGTGTTTTATCTGGTTTATATTACTATACCAACAAATCAAGTTTTTAATTTGTTAGGGGAATTTTGAATAAATAGAGCGTAATAAAATAAATAAAAAAGAATTTGATGTATAAAAAAGGCATGAATACAATTACAATGAAAGATATACGCATGGAAAGTAAATATTCTTTAGTAGTCGTGGATAAAATAATTTTTCCATGATAAATTGTGATATTCGTCTTGCTCTCTCTTTAGAAAATTAATCATGGTTTCTCGTTCTATTTTGGCTAGAAAAAAAGATGAAAAAGACTAATGGAGAGCCAGCTTCACTAGTATATCCATAATATAATAGCTCTATCCCTCTACTACGAGCGTAACGTTCATATTGCAATATGGGTATCGCGTTCGACTGATGGGACTCTATAGGTTGTGAATTCGAATCCTGGTGTTGTACATTTTTTTATTGGTTTTTTTTTTATTTTTTTTAAAATAACATTAAATTAAAAATATTATTTTTTTATTATTCATACATACATAAAAATTTCGTTTTACAAATTTACATTTAATCGATAATGCAGTTTTTATAGCGTTTTATTGCACTGTCATTGCCCTTTTCGTTCAAATTATTATCATTTCGATATTAACAAGAAAATTAATTATTTTTTTACAGGCAGTGCTAAAAATCATATAATAGTGGTTTCCGATAATTATTTTCCATAATTTCATTCCTGTGAAATTTATATATTCAGGTTTTCCCAAAAAAGGCAAAACTAAAAAAAAAAACTAAAAAAACTAAAAATTGGCAAAACTAATAGGCAAAAAAAAAAATTTTTTTACTAAGAATAATTTAAATTCTGCAACATAATTGATTTATATATAAGTTGTTATACAGATTTTCGAATAAAAACTGTGAGCCATTTTGAGTTTTCCTTATTTCAACCGCGTTGATGTATTTTTGCTTTTATTTTTGTGCCGCATCGTAAATAATATTTTACAAGTTCATTCGTTCTCAAACATCAGTTAAGAATTCGTTTAAAACAGTAAAATGTAAAGTTAAATCTATTTAAATTCAAATCATTTTCTCTATTGTACCATCTTGAATGTGTTAAGTTGCAGTTGACATAACTATTTTTCGGCATCCACGGTTTATCTTCATTTAGTTTTATGCCAAAGTAATGAAGGTATGCAATTCTTATATATGGAGTGATTTTTTAGCAGGATGTATTATGCAAATTCCATAAATAAAACAAAATAAATTTGGACTATTTTTACACTTGAAACTTCTTGAGAAGCCAAGAAGTTTCAAGTGTAAAAATAGTCCAAATTTATTTTGTTTTATTTATGGAATTTGCATAATACATCCTGCTAAAAAATCACTCCATATATAAGAATTGCATACCTTCATTACTTTGGCATAAAACTAAATGAAGATAAACCGTGGATGCCGAAAAATAGTTATGTCAACTGCAACTTAACACATTCAAGATGGTACAATAGAGAAAATGTTGATTTAAACGTTGTGTTTCGACCTGGTTTTGACCATAACTCGCAATTTTAATTCGAATATGTGTATAACAACTCATATACTAGGTAACCAATGCAAAATGCAATTGATAAAAAGGAGCGAAGCAAGCAATATTCCAAATTTTCCCATTGAAAGTCTTCTCCCGTTTTTCGGTGATTATTCCATATTTTCAATATTTTTTTTTGTAAACCGTCTATCTATGGCTAGATGTCGTCTTACATGCAAAATTTCATTTTGATATCTTTAATAGTTTGAGAGGAGTATGCGGACAATCGAAAATCCGAATCGGGGAAAAATGGAGTTTCGCTACGCTTCACTCCAATAAATCAATTATGTTGCAGAATTTATATTATTCTTAGTAAAAATTTTTTTTCAAACTTTGAGTTTTGACTTTTTTCGGAAAAACCTGAATAACTTGGTGCAACCTGCACCAAAATTCGTGCTTTTTAACTTAAAAGAAAGGATATTAAATCAACTGTAGGCTCCAAGATATTAAAAAAATTTACAGTCATTGTTTGTTCAAAATTTATGGCGTTGAATATAGAAAATTTAAAAAAAAAACATAAATTTTTGATTTTTTTCAACTTTTTTCCAGTAATAACTTCCAGATTCCTTTATGGTTTTTTCAAAAAAAAAAAATATTGCGACGCTGATGCATAGGCTGACTTCACCACAGCTCTGGAAACATAGTGTTCTGGATATATAATAAGCTAATTTCCATAAAATACTTTAATTAAAAGCTAACCAATATTATGACTTCGTAGTTCTAATAATAAAAATAGTAAAGCAGGCAGTAGTATCCCAACAAACATAAATTCTGTTGTACGAGAAAAAGTAAAAAAAAAATTTATCGGAAGTGACAAAGCGGAAGTTAGGATGCAGAACTGTTGTAAACCGTACTAAATGTGTATGTACCAAATTTCATCCAACTCGATTATCAGGTACAGAAGTTATTGAGCTTCCAAAATAACAGGTGCTTGGAGGACCCCCTACCACTTTGTTCACTATCGCTAAAAAAACTAATCAGTTCCTTGCCATACATATTTGCATCTTTTTGCAAAGTGTAATCAAAATTACTTAACGAACGAATGTTGTATGCTTCCAACAAATATTGAAACAATAAACCGGTGTTCGGAAGTACCCCACCACTTATCCCAATATTGTCCAAAAACTAGTCAATTCTTTGTCAATAAAGTCTTTATCGTTTTTCAAAGTGCCATTAAAATTGATTAATGAATGAAATCTGTATGCTCCCAACAAACTTTAAAAACCAAGTGTGAAAAGTCAGCAGTTGTATGGTAGATCCCCCGCCACTTTGATCAATGTGTCCCAAAAGATGATAATTATCTTCTTACACTAATTGAAACCTTTCCATAAGTTTTATCATGATCACTTCATTATTGTAGGCTGTAGTGTGCATAAAGATACTGAAAAAACTGCCAACAATTAAAAAAAAAATTTTTTTACCGGAAGTAAAAAACCGGAAGTTGGGATGCAGAATTTTTGTAAATCATACTAAATGCTTATGTACAAAGTTTCATCCAATTTGATTATCAGGTACAGATGTTATAGAGCTTTAACAAAAACAGGTGTATGGGACACCCCCCACCACTTTGTTCACTATCGCTCAAAAACTAATCAGTTCTTTGCCATACATGTTTGCATTTTTTTCCAAAGTGTCATCAAAATTGGTTCACGAACGAATGCTGTGTGCTCCCAACAAACATTGAAAAAATGCTGACACAGTAAACAGGTGTTCGTGAGACCCCGTACCACTTATCCCAATATTGTCCAAAAAATAATCAGTTCCTTGTCATTTAAGTATCCATCTTTTTCCAAAGTGTCATTAGAATTGATTAATGAATGAAGTCTGTATGCTCCCCAACAAACTTTAAAAACAAAGTGCGAAAAGTCAGCAGTTGTATGGTAGACCCCCCGCCACTTAGATCAATGTGTCCTAAAAGATGATAATTATCTTCTTACACTAATTGGAACCCTATTCCATAAGTTTCATCATAATCACTTCATTATTGTAGGCTGTAGTGTGCATAAAGACACTGAAAAAACTTCAAAAAAGTACAAAAAAAATTTTTTTACCGGAAGTGAAAAACCGGAAGTTGGGATGCAGAACTATTGTAAACCGTACTACATACTCATGTACCAAGTTTCATCCAATTCGCTTACCAGGTACAGAAGTTATAGAGCTTTCAAAAAACAGGTGCTCCAGGGACCCCCCACCACTTTGTTCACTATCGCTCAAAAACTAATCAGTTCCTTGCAGTTCTTACATGTTTGCATCTTTTTCCAAAGTGTCATCAAAATTCGTTCACGAACCAATGCTGTGTGCTCCCAACAAACATTGGAAAAAGTGTGACACATTAAACAGGTGTTCGGGAGGACCCCCACCACTTATTCCAATATTATCCAAAAACTAATCAGTTCCTTGTCATTTAAGTCTCCATAGTTTTTCAAAGTGTCATTAAAATAAATTAATGAATGAAGTCTGTATGCTCCCAACAAACTTGAAAAACAAAGTGTGAAAAGTCAGCATTTGTATGGTAAACCCTCCACCACTTTGATCAATGTGTCCCAAAACATGATAATTATCTTTTCACACTAATTGGAACCCTATTTCATAAGTTTCATCATAATCACTTCATTATTGTAGACTGTAGTGTGCATAAAGACACTGAAAAAACTTCAAAAAAGTACAAAAAAAATTTTTTTACCGGAAGTGAAAAACCGGAAGTTGGGATGCAGAACTATTTTAAACCGTACTACATACTCAATACCAAGTTTCATCCAATTCGCTTATCAGGTACAGAAGTTATAGAGCTTTCAAAAAAACAGGTGCTCCAGGGACCCCCCACTACTTTGTTCACTATCGCTCAAAAACTAATCAGTTCTTTGTCATACATGTTTGCGTCTTTTTCCAAAGTGTCATCAAAATTCATTCACGAATGAGTTGTATGGTGGACCCCCAAACCTTTATCCAATGTGCTGGATAAAATCTTTCTCATGTTATTTAAAAGCTTTTCGCAACGTTTCATGAAAATCGATCGGTAATTGTAGGCTACAGTAGGGATAAACACCTGAAAAAAAAACTTTTTAACCGGAAGTGACAAACCGGAAGTTGGTATGCAGAAATATTGCAAACAGTACTAAAACCTTATATACTAAGTTTCAATAAGATCATAGCCCGGGATCAGAAGTTATTCAAGATTTAAACTTAGAGGTGTTCGGGAGACCCCCCGCCATTTTGTCCAAATTTGAAATGAATCCAGATCTTCCATTTTCAAGTGAACCTGTATCATTTGCCAAAGTTTCATCAAGATCCTATGCAGAAAACTGACCCACCCACCCACCCACGCACACACAGACGTACACCAAATTTTTTTTTGGCTATTTAGATAGAGGATGGTCCAAAACAAAAGATAAAATAAAATTTGGGGTATGTAAGATTTTTTTTTTCACGATAGATTGCATTACTTCACACAATCTAAAATTGTGGTGAAGTAAAAAGCTCAAAGTGTTCGTTAGTATCTTTACTATGCACTTGTTTTATTAATATATTAAATTTGTTTGTTTTGTAAAATATGCCGGAATAACCTTTTTGTTCACCGAAAAATTTGGGTTTTCACGAATATTCAAAAACAAGAGCTAACCAAAAAAATGAATATGATATTCGTGTCTATAGGAAAAGTTGAGTTTTATTTAGGGAGATTTTTCTTGTAAACTAGTATAATTTAAACAGATTTAATAAAATGAAGTTTAAAAACTCAGTACAAAATTTCGTTGTCATTATCGATGTAGAGGGTTGTGAGAAAGGACAGAAGCTCAACGCCGACTCTATATTTATTTTTTGCTGTTTTTGTTTATTTTTTATACAACATAAAAATTGTTCCCTTTTATTCACTCAAATATCACCACAATAAATTAAACAAAACACTTTTATTAAAATCAAAACAATGAAATGTTTACAATCTTTTAATTTTGACAATTCTAACGCCGTGAATGAGAGAAAATAAGAGAAGAATTGAGAGAAAAATTATTTCGAATATTATTGGGTATATATACAGTAGTTTTATTTCCTCTGTTATCTTAATTCTTTGGTTTATAGCTATACCTAATATTAATATTAAAATCAATGAAAATATTAAAAATAAAACATGAATAATTTAACATTTTACCAAAAACTGCCACTATATATTCAATACGTCTGTCCTTGACGCAAACATAAAAATTTTAATTTTAAATACAATTAAATCAAAATCCTTTAAAATAACGAATAAAATATTCTATAAAATGCAAAAAATAATCAAAAATCATTTAATTTTGTTAAAAAATTTAATATTTTAAACACACACAGCTCTTATGTACTTACAAAAATATTTATTTATAAAAAATTATAGTTTATAAAATTTTATTTATAACAATTTAGTAATAATATTTTTTTTTAAATAAGCTTTAATTATTATTTAATCTCAGTATTTTTTTCTCATAACAATAACTTAAATATCGTGCTCATAGTTTTTATACGATAAAAAAATATTAATTTTAAAATAAATATACATATTAGATAGTAGAAAATATATAGTTTGATATAAACAAAAATTGTAAAATAGTTGAAATTAGTTTTAATCCAATGTTATTAATTCATTTAGTTTATATTATATTGTTATTTGTTAATAATACAAATATAGAATAAAATTTAAAAATTTCGATTAATCTTTTCTTTTGTATTTCAATCTAAATCAGTTTTGCATGAAAATTACTTTATGACGGTGGTCCACCGTAAACTTGTTGACAGACAGTATGTTTGACATCCGATACAAAGGGGAGGTTCGATATAAAACAAACCACTTATTAGTTGGAAAGATAAAAAAGTCTATTAAATTTGAACTTATCTCACATTCCAAAATGAATTAATCGTAATACATTCAACATGACATTAAATTCTAAAAACATTATACCTTACTTTTTCTTTAAATAAATAAACAAAAACATAAAATGTCATAATAAAAAAGTAACACCGATACAAAAGGTTAAAACTTTTTCCTAAACGTATGGAGTATGCAAATTTTTATCTAGATCTAAAATATTATCTAAATAAAAAAAATATATGAGCTAATAAAAATAGATTTTTGGAATAGATCAACCTTATAAAGGAGTTCTAGCAATGAAATACTTACAGTTGCTTGGTGCAGAGCGATACATTAACTTGTAACCAATAACCATAATATTAACCAATAACATAAATAATGGTGTTAAGTGAAAATTTGTTTAAAACATGTTTTATATTAATTTACGGTTTAAGGTAATTTTAAAAAAATATTAGCAAATGTTAATGTTATGTTACAAATTATTTTATTAAAAACTGAGGCAACTTTAAATTTCTATAATATGTTATTTTACCAATTAAATTATGTTATTGTTATTTTGTTATTTATTCTATCTAGTATACATAAAAGCTTAACAACAGTAGCTGAAATTCGTGTCCGTAGTTTTCCAGACAATTTTAAGCTTGGAATAGCAACATCAGCATATCAAATAGAAGGTGCCTGGAATGTTGATGGTAAGTTTTTTATTTTGAAATTTAAGAAACTTGCGAATATTTGTGTTTTTTAATTGTTCGGTAACTAGAAGTAGCATGAGTGTGAATTTCGTATGTTCTATTAATTTATTAACAATAAACTATTTTCATTAACAATAAACTATCAATCGATAATAGAAGAAAAACGTGTTCTAGACCGAGTTGTGAAAACTTGACCATTTTTGATTTTCCTGAAACTTGGTATATATAATCCTGAAATTGTACAATTTTTTTATAGTGCATAGTTTGAGCATAGTCAATTAGGTCAAAGATTAATTGGGATTTAATTTATATTTTTTTTTTAAACAGTTCTATCCTTACTCTAAAATATTTCAAATTAACAAAGAGGCGTTAATTCATGTTCTTGAGATATTTAATTTTAAAGATTTTCAGACCGACTAAAATTCGAATTGTTCATCATTTTTTCGAACTTCAGTGATTAAAACTTTTTGTTGATAAAAGTTGTTCGAAAAAATAATGAAGAATTAGCATTTTAGTCGGACTAAAAATCTTTAAAATTAAATATCTCAAGAACACGAATTAACAACTCTTTGTAATTTTGAAATACTTTAGAGTAAGGATAGAACTGTTTAAAAAAAGGTCTTTTCGTTTTTAATTTTTATCTCCCACAAAACAATTTTTTTTTCACACAATTTGGTGAAAACGTACCTTATTATGTCCCTAATACGCTGTAATTTTTGGGAATCAAAATATTTATTTTTACGTTTTATTTTGAAAAAAAATGAAAAAAATTTTTTTGTGAAAAAAAATGAACATTAACCTGTAAAAAATGTTCCTACCATAAATTTCTTGTCTTCTTATTTTAATCTATAGGGAAGGGTCCAAGTGTTTGGGATACTTTCGCTCACGATTTTCCAGGAAAAATTTATAATAGTTCAAATGGAGATGTAGCAGTTAATTCCTATCATTTATATAAAGAAGATGTTGCTCTCCTCAAAAGTGTCGGAGTAAGATTCTGAATAATTTAACTTTAAATAACAAAAAAATTAAGATATAATTTCATTAATTTTGTTTTCTAATTCTAGGCTCAATTTCATACATTTTCCTTTAGCTGGTCTAGAATTCTTCCAACTGGGGAAATCTCATCTCTTAATAAACATGGTGTTGCCTACTATCATCGATTGATTGATGAACTAATTGATAATGGCATTGAGCCGTTTGGAACCATGTTTCACTGGGACCTGCCACAATACTTACAAAACCTCGGTGGCTTTGCTAATCCTTTGATAATTGATTACTTTGTGTCATATGCAAATTTGTTATTTAAAGAATATGGCGGTAAAATTAAACAATGGATTACGTTTAGTGAACCTTTAGAATTTTGCGATGCTAGTTATCAAGGCGGAATACCGCCAGTCATTATTGCAAGTGGTGTTGGAGAATACATCTGTGCTCATCATTTGATTCAAGCTCATGCTCGAACCTATCATTTGTACAAAAATGACTACTATTATACACAAGAAGGACTTGTTGGTATTGCATTAGACTTAATCTACGCTTTACCAAAAGATTCACATGATGAGGAGGATGTAAAGGCAGCAGATAGATTGATTCAATTTGGCGTAATTCAGTAAGACAATTTTCATAAATCAAAACTAATTTTCAAAACTTTTGTATTTAGCTTGGATTATACGCCAACCCAATTTTTTCGTCAGAAGGTGATTATCCAGAAATCGTTCGACAAATAGTTGATAAAAATAGTGTTGACGAGGGAAGAGAATGGTCTCGTCTTCCAAAATTTAGTTCGGAAATGGTAGAGTATGTAAGAGGAACTGCGGATTTTTTTGGAATAAACTACTATACAAGTCAGTACGTTAAATCAGCAAGTCCTGACGAGTATATCTCTCCTTCTAAGAATCGCGATAAATCTGTACAGTTATTTTTCGATAAATCATGGCCAAGGGCTAAATCGTCATGGATATTTTCAGTTCCCGAAGGATTTAGAAGTTTATTGAATTGGATTAAAATAAATTATGGAGATTATCCAATAATAATTTGTGAAAATGGTTGGTCAGATGATGGTGAATTAGAAGATCACAATAGAATAATACAGCTAAACGTAATATATCTAATACAAACAATTTAGTTTTTGATTTCTGATTCATATTTATTATAGTCTTATATGAATGTGGTTCTAGATGCTATAGACGATGAAGTCAATATTATTGGCTACACAATATGGACCTTAATCGACTGTTTTGAATGGATGATAGGATACACGTAATTATTGATTCATGAAGCTTTTGAACTCATTTTATTTGAATTTTTATTTTATTATTATCAGAGAAAAGTTTGGAATTGTGCGAGTCGATCAAAATGATCCAAATCTTACGAGGATTAAGAAAAAATCGTTTTCATATGTACAGCAAGTGTTTACTACAAGACAAATTGTCGATGAAGATTAAAATTTAGGGTTTCTTTATGTTTTTGAAAAACAGTTTGTGTATTTAAATGTTTTGTTTAATAAATTTTAATTACTAATGAACTAATTGTTTTAAAGTTGTCACAAAATAAGAAAGTTGCAATATACAATGATTAAAATCTCTTTCGAATAAAATGTTTAATTGTTAATTGTCACAATGAATGATTTATAATGACCAATGTAACTTGATATATGCTAGATGTTTTTTTCTGGGCTTAAAAATATAATAATTTATATTATTATATTTAAAAAAAATTCTACTTGAAGTCGTATTTTTCATTTATCAAAGGCTATCTATAAACTAAAAATAAACCAAATTAAAAAGCGTAGAGTCAAAATGTCGCAAAATTTTGCTGAACTTGACTGAAATTGCTTTTTAAAAGTTCATTTAATAATAAAATATTTGATATTTAACATAAAAAAAAATCTGAATCTAAAAATCGCCATTTTTATAATTTTCCTTCAGAACAAAAAAAACTGATTCCCGACAGTCATATGCACAACGAATTTTATCTTTAAAACAAAAAATATTGCTAGTCCCAAACTTTCACAAGTGGTTAGATATAAAATAAGCTTCAATTTAGTTTAAAAAAAAAAAAAAAAAAGGCTATGCCATATTTTTTTCAATTACACCGTTTTTTTCTTATGTTACACCGTTAAAAATTATTTCAAAAAATTAACAGTGTACATTTTTAAAAACTTTGTTCCAATACCTATTCAACGACATATCATTTATGAAAATCGATTCAGTAGTTTTTCTACAATCGCTCGTCAAAATGCACTCACATCACAAAATAACAAAAAATTGAGGGGCACCCTGTGAAGACCCCTGGTCGAAAAAAAATTCTAAGAGAACTTGTATTTTTTATTTATCAAAGACTATCTCTAAACAAAATATAATCAAAATTAAAAGGGGTCAAGTCAAAACGTTGTTGAATCTTCGTGAAATTGCTCAAATATATATATATATATATATATATATATATATATATATATATATATATATATATATATATATATATATATATATATATATATATATATATATATATATATATATATATATATATATATATATATATATATATATATATATATATATATATATATATATATATATATATATATATATATATATATATATATATATATATATATATATATATATATATATATATATATATATATATATATATATATATATATATATATATATATATATATATATATATATATATATATATATATATATATATATATATATATATATATATATATATATATATATATATATATATATATATATATATATATATATATATATATATATATATATATATTGTAACGACTCTTCGTTGGTTCTTTTCGATTATTGAGCAAATACGACAGTAAAAAGACGGATCTTTGGTTAACAGAATCTCAAACTTTATTTGTCAACAAATTACAGCAGCTTCCGTTTTTCCTTACTATAAATTCCAGGGTCTCCAATTTATGTCCGATAAACTTCACCGCTTTTCCACAATTTGAATCAATAATATTCGGAATCGTAAAATCTGTATTTACTATTCCACAAAGTTCAAATTCTTTTACTATTAGTACCCAGGCTCAAGTACCACCGATTATTCCTTATACTTGCGAATATTTGTAAAACACTTTTAATTGCAAAATTAAAACTGCCTCTCTGATATTTTGTTCGCTTATTTATATTCAAAAACATATAAGCAGAAACGTCTGGTAACTCAGTTTTTGTTGCCAGTGTATTTTCTAGAAACAATAAGCCACTCCTCCTTTTAATTCATTGATGTAAACATTTGTATAACAAATTTAATTTACATTAATTTATGCAAACTGTATTAGTTAAAAGGAGTTAACTTTTTAATTCATCTTTGCCGAATGTATTGGTTATTAAATTAACCCATTCTGGACGAAGTTTATTACATTGCCCTCCATTTAGTTTTGTTCGTCCCGAACAATATCAGCTATCGCATTGGTACTGTTACCTTGGTACGGTGCCAACCTTTGCAGATGTATCACTTTCATCTTGGTACGGGGTCCCTTTTGGATGCGGTAGATAACATCATTAATTCGTTTGATTATTTTATATGGACCTTCCCAATCTGGCTGCAGCTTGGGTGATCTTCCCTTAGTTCTCCTGGGGTTGTATAGCCATACCAATTCTCCTTCTTGAAAACCGCCACTATTTGCATTTATGTCGTACCTGGTTTTCATTTTGTCACTGGCAATCTTAATGTGGTCTCGAACCTGTTGATGGATTTTATTCATCTTCTCCCTTAGTTGTCCCACATAATCTGTTTTCGTAGATACCAGACCTCCAGGGATGCCGAACTCGATGTCACTAGGAAGATGTAGTTCTCTTCCGAACATGACATTCGCTGGCGTTTCACATGTCGTATCGTGCACTGCGCTACGATAGCCCATCAAGAATAACGGAAGATCCTTATCCCAATTTCTTTGGTTGGCTTCCACTACCTTCGACAAATGTTCTTCCATGGTTCGGTTGAATCGTTCTACCATGCCATCCGATTGTGGGTTCATAGGTGAAGTTCGTGTTTTTCTAATGTCGAGTGTTCTGCACAGCTCTTCCATCAGTTGAGATTCGAAATTCCTTCCCTGATCCGTATGCAACTCGAGCGGTGTTCCATATCTGCAAACCCATTCATTGACTAACGTTTCAGCGACCGTAACTGCTTCCTGGTTCGGTATTGCATAAGCTTCCGGCCATTTTGTAAAGTAATCAATGACCACCATGATGTATTTGTTACCTTTTGTCGTTTCCGGAAATGGCCCCGCGATGTCTATCGCAATTCTCTCCATTGGGGCGCCCACATTGTACTGTTGCATCTCTCCTCGAGTTCTAGTCTTTGGTCCTTTGCTCGCCGCACAAGTATCACATCGCCGACACCATTGCTCCACGTCTGTTCGATACCTTACCCAATAAAACCTCTCCCTTACTTTGGCTAGGGTTTTATTGACTCCCAGGTGTCCTCCAGAAATACTTCCATGCAGCTTTCCCAGTACCTCTTCTACTCGACTTGATGGCAACACCAGCTGTTCCAACACTTTCTTTCCATCAGCGGACTCCCATTTTCTTTTTAGCATCCCGTTGTCCATAAATAGTGAGTCCCATTGCGCCCAGTAGCATTTCACCTCCGTACTTAAAGGTGCGACCTCTTTCCACTCTGGTCGCCTTCCCTCGGTTTTCCATTTCAATATCGGTGCCATAGCTGGATCCTTTAGCTGCTCTCTTTTGATTGCCTCGGTACACCAATCGTCAGGAGTTTGTAACTTAATTTGATTCACTTTCATTGCCTCATTTCCCTCAGTCCTGCTACATGACTTGCGCTCCTCAATACAGGGTCTTCTTGAAAGATCATCAGCGTTACAATGTATTCTTCCCTTGCGGTGTTCCACGCGAAAATCTCCTCCCTTTTTGACATCCACTTGCTTGTTTGAGAGGTTCATCAACTGGACTGGAACTACTCCTTCTTTTGCAGCTATTAGTGTTTTGCATTCCCGTTTGATGTGCCCTAACTGCCCACAATTCCAGCATCTTACTCTGCTAGATTTTCTTCGTTGATTTCGTTCAGGCTTATCTCCCAGACTTTTAACACGCATGATCACTTCCTCAAGCGCTGCTTTTAGTGGCTCTTCAGCAACTTCCATCTTACGTACTCTATCTAAGCCAAGCGCTCTCTTTCCAGCTTCCATTTGTAGGGCCAATGCTAAGACTTCCGCGGGTAGTTTCTTTCCACTTAGATACAGTTGATTTCTCATTTGTACATCTCGAAGAGCATTGATAAATGTATCAGCTGCCAGTTCGTCTCGGTGTTCCGCGTTATAGTTTGGATATGACAGATTTACCAGTCTCACAATGTCAGCCTCTAATTCTTGCAAAGTTTCGCTGACTCCTTGTTTTCGTGTTTTGAGCTGCATGCGATGGAGAGCTTGCATATGACTTTCCCCATATCTTACTTCTAAGGCCTCCATTATCTTGCTGTAATCACGCTCTGTCGCTGATAGTGTTTGCAAAATTTCAGCAGCAGGTCCCTTCAATGCCAATATAAGCGCATTTGCTTTTTGCTGGTGATCAACCCCAGTTGTTGCTATCTCAAATTGCATCTTAAATATCTGATACGATGTAGATCCATCAAATGCAAGTATTTTCACTCTAGCTGGAGCTGAAGTAGTTGATGGATTGATCATGTTACCTGACTTCACTTGTGCTATTTCTTGGCGGAATTCACTCGAAAGTTTGCGTAATTTCTCTTGTTCTTCGGTAACTGTCCGCAGCTCCCTTTCCATGTTGTTGATTTTAACCTCCGCACTGGATATACGTGACTCGATTACTTCACGTAGTTGTTGTTGATCTAATTTTTGTTCCGCTGCTAGTTTCTCTTGTTTGGCCATCAAATCAGCAAGTTGTTGTTGTTGGTTGTTTCCTTGTTTGGCCATCATATCAGCAAGTTGTTGTTGTTGATCTACTCTTTGTTCTGCTGCCTGTTTCTCTTGTCGGGCCATCATATCAGCAAGTTGTTGTTGCTGCTGTGCCATCATTTCTTTCATCAACGCCATCATCGGATCAATCGCTGGAGCATTCTGAACCGGAGCGTCCTCCGGCTCTATGTCTATGACCTCTGTGTTTTCACCTGCTTCTTCTAAAACTTTACGCAGCCGGAATGCAAGTTCTGTCTTCGTTCCATGGACTGGAGCATTCCTCTTCCTCAACTCGTCGTTCAGCTGGGTCTGGCTGAGATCACTAATATTTACTGTCCTGATCATTGTTTCAATAATCCCACTTCTGACACCACTGTAACGACTCTTCGTTGGTTCTTTTCGATTATTGAGCAAATACGACAGTAAAAGACAGATCTTTGGTTAACAGAATCTCAAACTTTATTTGTCAACAAATTACAGCAGCTTCCGTTTTTCCTTACAATAAATTCCAGGGTCTCCAATTTATGTACCATAAACTTCACCGCTTTTCCGCAATTTGAATCAACAATATTCGGAATCGTAAAATCTGTATTTACTATTCCACTAAGTTCAGATTCTTTCACTATTAGTACCCAGGCTCAGATACCACCGATTATTCCTTAAACTTGCGAATATTTGTAAAACACTTTCAATTGCAAAAGTAAAACTGACTATCTGATATTTTTGTTTGCTTATTTATATCGAAAAATAAATAAATCGAAACTTCTATAATCCACTAGAAATCAATACTACGTAGTCCGTACATCTGAAATAGGCCACACCTGTTTTCATTCATACTTGCATTTGTATTAGCGAACTCAAATTTAATTTATGCAAAATGTATTAGGTAACTCCTTTTAATTCATTAATGTAAACATTTGTATAACAAATTTAATTTACATTAATTTATGCAATACAATTTGCAATACAAGTAAAAGATTGAAAAAGGAGTTAACTTTTAATTAATGAATGGTAAATAAAATTAACCCATTCTGGACGAAGTTTATTACATTGCCCTCCATTTAGTTTTGTTCGTCCCGAACAATATCAGCTATCACATTGGTGCTGTTACCTTGGTACGGTGCCAACCTTTGCAGATGTATCACTTTCATCTTGGTACGGGGTCCCTTTTGTATGCGGTAGATGACATCATTAATTCGTTTGATTATTTTATATGGGCCTTCCCAATCTGGCTGCAGCTTGGGTGATCTTCCCTTAGTTCTTCTGGGGTTGTATAGCCATACCAATTCTCCTTCTTGAAAACCGCCACTATTTGCATTTATGTCGTACCTGGTTTTCATTTTGTCACTGGCAATCTTAATGTGGTCTCGAACCTGTTGATGGATTTTATTCATCTTCTCCCTTAGTTGTCCCACATAATCTGTTTTCGTGGATACCAGACCTCCAGGGATGCCAAACTCGATGTCACTAGGAAGATGAAGTTCTCTTCCGAACATAATATTCGCTGGCGTTTCACTTGTCGTATCGTGCACTGCGCTACGATAGGCCATCAAGAATAACGGAAGATCCTTGTCCCAATTTCTTTGGTTGGCTTCTACTACCTTTGACAAATGTTCTTCCATGGTTCGGTTGAATCGTTCTACCATGCCATCCGATTGTGGGTTCATAGGTGTAGTTCGTGTTTTTCTAATGCCGAGTGTTCTGCACAGCTCTTCCATCAGTTGAGATTCAAAATTCCTTCCCTGGTCGGTATGCAACTCGAGCGGTGTTCCATATCTGCAAACCCATTCATTGACTAATGTTTCCGCGACCGTAACTGCTTCCTGGTTCGGTATTGCATAAGCTTCCGGCCATTTTGTAAAGTAATCAATGACCACCATGATGTATTTGTTACCTTTTGTCGTTTCCGGAAATGGCCCCGCGATGTCTATAGCAATTCTCTCCATTGGGGCACCCACATTGTACTGTTGCATCTCTCCTCGAGTTCTAGTTTTTGGTCCTTTGCTCGCCGCACAAGTATCACATCGCCGACACCATTGCTCTACGTCGGTTCGATACCTTACCCAATAAAACCTCTCCCTTACCTTAGCCAGGGTTTTATTGACTCCCAGGTGTCCTCCCGAAATACTTCCATGCAGCTTTCCTAGTACCTCTTCCACCCGACTTGATGGCAACACCAGTTGTTCTAACACTTTCTTTCCATCAGCGGACTCCCATTTTCTTTTAAGTATCCCGTTGTCCATAAATAGTGAGTCCCATTGCGCCCAGTAGCATTTTACCTCCGTACTTAAAGGTGCTACCTCTTTCCACTCCGGTCGCCTTCCCTCAGTTTTCCAATTTAATATTGGAGCCATAGCTGGATCTTCTAGCTGCTCTCTTTTAATTGCCTCGGTACACCAATCTTCAGGAGTTTGGAACTTGAGTTGGTTCACTTTCATTGCCTCATTTCCCTCAGTTCTGCTACATGACTTGCACTCCTCTATACAGGGTCTTCTGGACAGGGCATCGGCGTTACCATGGATCCTCCCCTTGCGGTGTTCAACTTTGAAGTCGTAGTTCTGCAGGATCTCTATCCATCTTGCCGCTTGTCCTTCAGGAAATTTGAATTGTAATAATCATTTTAGAGCAGCATGGTCCGTGCGAATCAGGAATGGTTGTCCACACAAATACTTGTGGAAATGTTTCACAGCCTTGATGATAGCTAGCAACTCCTTCCTCGTGACACAGTAATTCCGCTCCGGCTTTGACAGAACTTTACTGAAGTACGCCACCACTTTCTCATCGTCTCCAACTTTCTGTGACAAAACAGCTCCGGTTCCTACATTGCTTGCGTCTGTGTCCAGAATGAACATCTTTCCGGATTCTGGATAGGCTAGTATAGGGGTGTTGCATAGTTTTTCTTTTAAACGGCAGAATGCCTCATTACATTCGGTTGTCCACAGAAACTTGGTATTTGCCTCTGTCAATTTATGTAGACTCTTGGCGATATTCGCAAAATTCTCCACGAATCTTCGATAATAGGTGCATAAGCCAAGGAAACTGCGTAGCTCATGAACATTCTTCGGTACTGGCCAATTTTTCACAGCATCAATCTTCTCGGGATCGGTTCTGACTCCATGTTTTGTAATGATGTGTCCAAGGTACTTCACTTCTTTGTGGAAGAGATTGCACTTTACCGGATTCAACTTCATGTTGGCATTACTTATTCTTCTGAGTACTTCTTCGAGGTTCATTAGATGCTCTTCGAAGTTGCGACCCATTATAATGATGTCATCAAGATAAACTAGGCAGGCCTTCCAGGTTAAACCATGCAACACGCATTCCATTAGACGTTCAAATGTTGCTGGGGCATTGCATAGACCAAACGGCATCACATTGAACTCCCACAACCCATTGCCAGTAGAAAATGCTGTCTTTCGTCGATCTTCTGGATGCATTTCAACTTGCCAGTAGCCACTCTTCAGATCTAATGTGCTGTACCATTTGGCCCTGATAGTGTATCCAGTGTGTCATCAATTCGTGGCAGTGGATAGCTGTCCTTAATGGTTACCTCATTGAGCCTTCGATAGTCTACACAAAAACGAGCTGACCCATCTTTTTTTCTAACTAGCACCACTGGTGAGCTCCATGGACTCTTAGATGGCCTGATGACTCCATCACTTTTCATTTTGTCCAGCATTCCTTGCACTTCCTCGTGTTTAGCCAGTGGTAGTCTTCTAGGAGGCTGTCTGATAGGATGAGCGTTTCCAGTGTTGATCCTATGTCGCACGAAGTTTGTTCTTCCAACATCTTCATCTCCAGTAGAGAAAACACTGCTCATCTTCGTTAATACCCTCTTGATTTCTTTGAATTCGGCTGGATTCATTCTTTTACTAAGATCTTGAAGTATTGCTACTAATGCGGGATTGTTTCTCTGCATGAAGACCTTTTGCTCTTCTTCACAGCTGATTATCTCTTTTATGGTGCTGCATTTGGCGATTTCTTCTCCATGATTGATGACCACTCGTTTATTTGAGAAGTTAATCAGTTGCACTGGAAAAAAAAAAAAAAAAAAACTACTCCCTCTTTTGCTGCAACTAGCGTTCGGCCAATCATAATGTTTCCCCCAAAGTCGTTGTTAGCTGGCTCAATCATCACAGGTGAATTTTGGTCACTTTTATCTAGTAGCTTAGTCCATATGATTTTCTCAGATTTTGCCGGGATCTCAGTTGGTCCATCACTAATAACACGGACCTCAGCATTGTCGTTGGTGGCGTTTAGCACTATTTCTGTGTTTCCATATCTCAGTACGTGGCTTCCCAGATCTAATATAAAATTGTATTCTTTCATGAAGTCAAGCCCAATTATGCAGTCATCTTCTATATCTGCTACAATAAATCGGTGCCTAAATGAATTTCCTCCAAGGTGAACCTCTTGGTCGCTTTCTCCATGAACTAGAACTGTTTCACCCGTAGCTGTTTTTAGGGTGAATCGTCTCGCTGTATCGATCTGACTATCACAAACCACATCTGGACGCACTATTGATCTCGAAGCACCTGTGTCCAAAGTCAACATGCACGATCTGCTTCCAACGGTTGCCTCTAAGACTAGACTACTATTTTCTCTTTTTACTTGTGATACCACCAATGTAGGGCATTGTAATTGAGCCAGCTTTTGCCCTTCAAAACTGGCACAATCTAGTTTCCCGAATCCGGAACGCGGCCTCTGTCTTCCGGGTGTGGCTCCCATTTACATTCTCTTCGGATGTGCCCCAACTTCCCACAGTTCCAGCATCTTACTCTGCTAGATCTACTTCGTTGATTTCGTTCAGGTTTATCTTCCAAACTTTTGACACGCATGATCACTTCATCAAGCGCTGCTTTTATAGGTTCTTCAGTAACTTCCATCTGACGTACTCTATCTGAACCGTACGCTCTTTTTCCAGCTTCCATTTGCAGGGCCAATGCTAAGACTTCTGCAGGTAGCTTCTTTCCGCTTAGATAAAGCTGGTTTCTCATTTGCACATCTCGAAGAGCATTGATGAATGTATCAGCTGCCAGTTCGTCTCGGTGTTCAGCGTTATAATTCGGATATGATAGATTAACCAGTCTCACAATGTCAGCCTCTAATTCTTGCAAGGTTTCGCTGACTCCTTGTTTTCGTGTCTTGAGCTGCATGCGATGGAGAGCTTGCATATGACTTTCCCCGTATCTTACTTCTAAGGCCTCCATAATCTTGCTGTAATCACGTTCTGTCGCTGATAGTGTCTGCAAAATTTCAGCAGCAGGTCCCTTCAATGCCAATATAAGCGCGTTTGCTTTTTGCTGGTGATCAACCCCAGTTGTTGCAATCTCAAATTGCATCTTAAATATCTGATACGATGTAGATCCATCAAATGCGGGTGTTTTTACTCTAGCTGGAGCTGAAGTAGTTGATGGATTGATCATGTTACCTGAATTCCCTTGTGCTATTTCTTGGCGTAATTCACTCGAAAGTTTGTGTAATTTCTCTTGTTCTTCGGTAACTGTCCGCAGCTCCCTTTCCATGTTGTTGATTTTAACCTCCGCACTGGATATACGTGACTCGATTACTTCACGTAGTTGTTGTTGATCTAATTTTTGTTGGGCCATCAGGTCAGCAAGTTGTCGTTGTTGATCTAGTTTTTGTTCTGCGGCCAGTTTCTCTTGTCGGGCCATCATATCAGCAAGTTGTTGTTGTTGCTCTACAGTAGAGCTCCCGGGAGTTGAGCATGGGGAACCAAAACCTGTTTTTATAATTGCCATGAAAGGCTACGACCTTATATAGTAGACTAGGTTAATATTTGACCTAGTTTTGTTTCCTGTATTGGAATTAGAATGTAGGTTATTGGTTTATTGTGGTTTGTTGTTGTTGTGTGTGTCCCAAGCCGGTTGCTAAAGGCCTTGGAAGGTCGTCAGGTAAACTAGGTTAGTATTTGACCTAGTTCTGGTTGTCTGTATTGGTAATTTCTCGATTTAAAGTGTAGGTTAGTGGTTAATTGTTGTTTGTTGTTATTGTGGGTTTATTGTTGTTGCTAAAGGCCTAGGAAGCATGTCAGATAAACTAGGTTAGTTATTTCCCTGTATGTGAGTTCAAATTTAAAATTAAAACAATAAAATAATGGTACAAATGACAAATAAAACAATTTGTCACGTGTTTTTATTCATTTTTTCCTTTTTACATTTTTTGCTCTAAAACTAAAATTTAATTTCTTGTTTTATTTTTTGTCTTAAAATTAAAACTTAAATAAAATTTAATTAATGTTTTTATTTTCACCTTCTAAGAGTGTTAAACCGTTTTGAGGGGTTTTTATGAGGTAGAAATTTTCCTCCATAACTAATGCTGTATAATCTTCCTCGTTAAATAATTCATTGAATTTATTTGGTGCGAATAATAATACATCTCCGGTTTCGAAAATCCACTTTTTCCCAAATTTTGTGTCGATTTTTCGTATTGTGCATAATTTGTATGCGTGGTTTTCCTGCAATTCCGCTATCTTCATAAATGGTTTTGATTTCTCCTTTGCTGCGCTTGAACATTTTGCCAGAAAAATTTGTTTTCTGGTCATTTGATGTTGTTGCTGTTGTTGCTGTTGTTGTTGTTGCTGTTGTTGTTGTTGTAGTATCTGTTGTTGTTGCTGTGTTTGATGATGTAAGCGCTTTCTTTTGAGAGGTGGAGCCGCTTGACAATCGGAAGTTACTAGGTATTCGTTTAAAAAGCTGTCTGTTGAACTTTCCATGTTTATCAAATAACTATGTTAGACTACAATTGTTGATTACAATTGCTTGATATTTATACCAATTTACGATGCTTAAAAGTTAGTGGGGGGAAAAATATATTGTTTCACAAAAACAAATAAAATAACAAAACACAACAAGACAACAAAGAAAAACTCATAATCAATTAACAATAAATTAAATTATTTATTTTTCTATTTATATTCTATCCCAGTTCATTAGACTACCTTGAAGTAGATTTGCTTTATTTATTTGTAAGTTTAAACAAATAAAAAACAAAATACAACAAAACTAAAATCGCCCAAAGAAAACTTAAAGACGGCAAATAATAAAAATTTTTCCCATCTAGCACATAATCTTCTTCGTTTTCAACAGATAAATTAAATGCAATTCTTGATGCTTTTCTGTTGTTTAAAATTAATAAAAAATTTAAAAAATTATGCATATGAGAAAAAACGCAACAATAACAATAAATTAAATTATTTATTTTTCCATTTATCTTCTATCCAAGTTCATTATACTACCTTGAAGTAGATTTGCTTTATTTATTTGTAAGTTTAAACAAATAAAAAACAAAATACAACAAAACTAAAATCACCCAAAGAAAACTTAAAGACGTCAAATAATAACGTTTACAATAGATAAATTAAATGCAATTCTTGATGCTTTTCTGTATGCATACGAGAAAAAACGTATATTAAAAAATAATCTCGATGAAAATTTATCTTGTACATTAATCAACTTATTATATCTTAACTTAGCTTAACTTATTATTTATTCTTTATTCTTCTTTTTCCATCATCAAAAACAAATTGAAAAATCATTTTTTATTTTGCTTTGTTCGTGATAATTTATTTACATTTTGTAAATTATGGCGATGAAAATTTAAATAAATTAAAAGATCTTGATGAAAATTTGCTTTACTCTCCGATTTAGAGTATTGAAGTAATACAAAAACAATATGATGACAAATTAAGTATAAAAGCCTATCATGCTAGAAAATTTATATTGTATTAGTTTTGTGATTCAACATTAAAACATGGCAAAAAAACTTCTAATGAAAAGGTTTATAACTTCTGGGGAAGAAGTGGAAGAAGAGCGATTTTTAATCGATTCCGAAACGGGGAAAAATATGCAGAAGTTTAACTTGCGCAGACGCGAAACTAAATTTTCGATAAAACCTGTACCAAGCTATATTGATCCAATTACTTGGATTAAAGGGGCACTCCACGATATTGTCAAATATATTACAAAAGAAGTTAGCCCAAGCGACAAAATTGGAATGACATTTTGTGGTGAAAGCTTCGAGCATCGTGGCCCTGCATGGATAAACTTTCAAACAGCAGGTGGACTGACGTTTCAGCATATTTGGGATGTGATTTCAAAGGTTTTTCAAAGCAATGAGGGTGAGTACTTTTAAATGAAAATGCTGAACATTTTTTACTTTTTCACTTTAACTTTACAGGTTTAAGTACAGACAAATTTTGTTTGACCGCAACATATATCAGTTTACCTTATGGTAAAGGTAGGAAAAAACAATTTTACAATTTTGCTGAAGAATGCAAACAACGCCGTGGTATAATAACAATAAAAAATAAAGATAACTTATGCTTACCCCGTGCCCTAGTAGTGTGCATTGCAAAAATTGATAAAGAGGTCAATTTTAGACACATTTTACATGATGTCGGGAAAATTCAAGCAATTAAAGCTAAAGAGCTAATCCAAAAAGCAGGCGTAATTATTCCACAACAGGGGTGTGGAATACATGAATTAACAAAATTTCAAAATTATTTGACAAATTACAAAATTGTTGTCTACCAATATAACACTAGGGGTCGAATTGTGATATTTGAGGGAAATACCACAAAAGATGTAAAAAACCTAAATTTGTTATACCATGAAAATCATTTTAATGTGATTGGATCACTCACTGCTGCTTTTTGTACAGATTATTATTGCGAAAGTTGTCACGTTCCATTTTGGCACAAAAATGAACACAGATGTTCAAAAACTTGTCCATGTTGTCGTAATTCAACACAATGCCCAAAGAATGGTACAAATGTTAAATGCAATATCTGTAATAGAACATTTAGAGGGGAAAAATGTTTTGATTTTCATCGAGCCTCATCATGTAACTCAAAAAGTATTTGTGATACAGTGAAAAAGTGTTTAAATTGTTTGCACGTTTACAAAACAGAAAGACAGCATTTTTGTAATGAATATTTTTGTAAAATTTGTCATCAACATGTACCTTCGGATCATCTTTGCTTCATTCAGCAAGATAAAAAACAGAAAAATTTTAAAAACTGCATATATGTATTCTACGATTTAGAGACAAGACAGGAAAAAAATATTGATACACAACTAAGACAGCATATCCCTAATTTGTGTGTTTTACAGCAAAGATGTGACAACTGTATTGACGATGAATCTCTAGTTTTTTGTCAAAAGTGTAAATTTAGACAAATAATTTTTGAAGAAAATCATGTAATCGAAAAAATGATGAATCACATTTTGAAATTAAGCGCAGAATTCCGTGAAATAATTGTCGTAGCTCATAACGGACAAGCGTTTGATCATCAGTTTATTTTAAACTATGTTTTAAACAAAACGAATGTGGAACCCAAACTAATAATGAGAGGAACGAAAATTATTTTGATGATGATCAACAATGTCAAATTTATCGATTCACTTAATTTTTTCCCGATGGCCCTAGCAAAATTGCCAAAAGCCTTTAACTTATCTACAAAATTAAAAAAGGGGTTTTTTCCGCATTTATTTAATAAACTGGAAAATGAAAATTATATAGGTTCTTTACCGCCTATGAAATATTTCACCCCCGATTCAATGAAAGAAGATGAGAGAAATGAGTTTCATAAATGGTACACTGAAAATAAAAATTGCGAATTCAACATGCGAAAAGAAATAGTTGAATACTGTAGCAATGATGTGAAGATTTTGACTGAAGCTTGTTTAAGCTTCAGAAGAATATTTTTACAAGAATGCAACATTGAACCGTTTTTAGAAGCAGCAACAATAGCCTCAGCCTGTAACCTAGTGTTCAGACGAAACTTTCTGTGTTTGAACACGATAGGTATAATTCCACGACATGGTTACAGACTAGTCGACAATCAATCCGAAATTGCTCTACAGTGGCTTGTATGGGAGCAGGACACCCGAAAAATTAAATTTCAATATGCTGCTAACGGGAGAGAAAAAGTGATTGGCGGTGTCAAAGTTGATGCATTTTGTGACAGCACTAAGGAAGTTTTTGAGTTTCAAGGTAATAAAACAAAATTAAAATTCAAAACACGCTATAACACATTATTAATTTTTATTAACTTTCTAGGTTGTTTTTACCATGGTCATCCGAAGTGCCTAATCCATAAAAGAGATGTATCCTTGTATAATGATTCTAACGATACTTTAAATCAAAGGTATGAAAGAACGCTGGCCAAAAATGAGTACTTAAAATCCCTTGGATATAAAGTAATCGAAATGTGGGAATGCGCATTTCGCGAACAAATGAAAACAAACAAAAATATGTTTTACTTAAAAAACCACCCAATAATTTTTACTGCACCACTAGGGATGCATTCTATGGTGGAAGAACAGGCAATGTCTACACTCATTATAAGTGTAAAAACGGGGAGAAAATTAAATACATAGACGTCTGCTCGATGTACCCGGGGGTCTGTAAATATGGCAAATTTCCTGTTAAACACCCTAAAGTACATGTTGGAAATTCTGTGTGTTCTGGAATTGATTTACAAAAAACGAATGGGTTGATTAAATGTAAAATAATACCACCAGAAAACCTATTTCATCCAGTTTTACCGCAAAAACAAAATAACAAATTGATGTTCTCACTCTGCCAAAGCTGCGGAGATCAAAAAAATCAAAGTGCATTTTGTTTACATTCTAACGATGAAAGGGCATTAACTGGAACATGGGTGATTGACGAAGTTTTACAGGCTCTCAAAAAAAACTACAAAATTTTACACATTTACGAAATCTGGGAATACGAGATTACGCAATATAACAAGGAAAAGAAAGAACAAGGACTCTTCACGGAAATGATGAATAAGTT
Organism: Diogma glabrata; assembly: GCA_963693315.1. Lineage (NCBI taxonomy): Eukaryota > Metazoa > Arthropoda > Insecta > Diptera > Cylindrotomidae > Diogma > Diogma glabrata. Next base: position 34,699,545 of record OY856187.1, on the reverse strand, counting down.
TATAAAAATTAAACAGGAATCTTCAGGTTTTCCGTCTAAATATCAAACAGAATTGGAAAAACAAAAGTATATTGATTCCTTTTTAAGTTCAGAAGAAGTTCAATTGGAATTTAAAAATATCAACAATAATCCTGGATTAAGGTCTTTTGCAAAATTAATTTTAAATTCTTTTTGGGGAAAATTTGGTCAGCGAGAAAACCAACAACAAACAACTATTGTTAACCAACCGTTTGTTTTGAATGACTTACTAACAAATCCTTCAATAGAAGTTTGTCAAATACTACCTATTAACGAGGAAGTTATAATTGTGAGCTGGCAGTATAAAGAAGAAGCGGTAAATTCTCTATCAACAATCAATGTGTGTATAGCTGCTTACACAACAGCACAGGCTCGACTTCATCTTTACAGCTATCTAGAAAAGATCGGTCACAGAGTTTTGTATTACGATACGGACTCAATCATTTATATAAGTCAAGAAGGAGAATATGACCCACCTCTAGGAGAACGTATTGGTGATATGACCGATGAACTAGAATGTTATGGCCTCGGCAGCTATATATCTGAATTTGTTAGTGGTGGACCAAAAAATTACGCGTTTAAAGTTTTTTCGACTAAAGATAACTCAGAAAAGCTTGTTTGTAAAGTTAAAGGCATAAATTTAAACCATACAACATCCAAACTAATAAATTTTGAAACGATTAAACATGCTGTTCTTCATCCGCAAGATTGGGAAAATATCGCTGTGGTTTCACAAAATATTAAAAGAACTAAAGATCATGAGGTTCATACAGTAACTGAAACAAAAAGATACCAACCGAAATCAGAAAAACGTCGATTTCTGAAAGACCATAGTTCCGTACCGTTTGGATACAAAAGGCCTAAATTTGTGTAAACTACGATTATTACACAACATAAAGGTAAAACAGAAGTCAATTTTAGTCGGAGTAACAAATATTCAGTTTTTTAGTTTTAAGCAATTTTGTAGCTTATGTAAACATAAAATAAAAGGTCGGGTTTTTTTCATATTTTTCCCCGACGTAAAACAAAAGTTTTAGTGAGTTTTTCTTTAATAATTTCAAGTAAACGAAAACTTATTTATTTCCAGTAAAAACGAAGGAATTATTTTATACAAATTTATTAATACTTAATTTTACCAAAATGTTTTCAGAAGTTCTAAATTATATTGTTTTTATCTACCCATGAATTGTGCGATTTATCAAATCCTAACCATTTGACGTAAACTTTATTCCCTTTTCTTTTTAAAATCTGCTCGACAAGATAGGTATCAGAAAATTTTACAGGTGTTAGTTCTGTTTCATAAAATCCCCCGGAAATTGGAGTGTTGGTATAATCGACTAAGTTATACGTAATCGGATATGTATTTTTAACTTTAACCACTTTAAAATTTTCTGTTGACCAGTTTGGTTGATAGCCTTTTTCAAAGTTTCCTTTATTTTTGCTGACTCTTACATTATCTCCTATCTTAAATTTAGCTTTTTGAAAAATTTTTGGATGCATGTATACACTTCTAAGTATTGATTTTTCATTTTTCTTTGAAACATTTTCTGGAGGTAATTTGATTGTTCTATGCGGTGTTGAATTATAGTTTTTTAACAATGATTGTAAAATTGAGATCCATTTGTAATTCCCCTGTAAACTGAAATTTTTCCACATCATACTTTTCAAAGTTCGATTAAAACGTTCCACGATAGATGCCTTAAGCTCTGAGAATGTATGATAATGATTAATTTTATTTTTCAACATATATTGTTTAAACTGTCTGTTGAAAAACTCTTTGCCTTGGTCTGAATGAATATTTTTTGGGGAATCCTTTGCTTGCTTGATAATATTTTCAAGTGCTCGTAAAACATCTTCAGCAGTTTTACGTTTGACAGGTTCAGCATAAGCGTATTTGGAAAAAGTATCAATCACCGTCAATAAATATTTGAAACCTTTATTAAATTTGGCATAAGGAATCATTTCGACTAAATCAATTTGCCAAGTATCATTCAAACCCTTTTGAATGAACTTTCTCCTACGAAAATTTTTTCTAAGTGGCCTGTGTAGCTCTGAAACAATTTGTGCTCGTGACATCCTATACACAATACACACAATATTTAGTTTCTCTTTCTATATATAGAGGCAGCTGATTCTGAAAAGTTGTACATAATAGCTAAATTTTTGTAGAAATCCTCAGTCTCCCTACAGAAATCAACTTTTAATATGGAAGCTGATTCGACTTCGTTTCCGTTTACCAACGAAAGTAATGAAAATTATTTTTTAAATAAAATTACACAAGAAAACCAAATTAGTTCAACCACGAATGATTATGATGTTGATGTTGACGAGGTGACCTCGTCTTTTCAAGAATTTATACCACCACCACCATCACCACCGCAATTACTTGAAGAGGAGGAAGAAGAGGAATGGCAGGACGGTCAAAACTGGTTTGACTCTCAAACAGATGATCTGCAGGTTAGCGAGGTGACCTCGTCTTTTCAAGAATTTATACCACCACCACCATCACCACCGCAATTACTTGAAGAGGAGGAAGAAGAGGAATGGCAGGACGGTCAAAACTGGTTTGACTCTCAAACAGATGATCTGCAGGTTAACGAAGAACAAAATATCGAAGTCGAGCAAGAAGGATATTTCGAATGGTTTTTTAGTAACATTATAGATAGATAAAAATAAAAATAAAAATAAAATAAATAAAAGGCAATTGTTTTTATTTTCGTACAATTTTGCGTAGTTTATTGTTTAATATTACAGGTATCTCGAAAAATAATCTAGAAAAATTACACTGCACATTGATCCGTTGCTTTGGGATGTTAATTTCTTCATGCAACTTTTCCACTTGTTTTTCTTCACAGGTTTTTATGTATTTTTCAACATACGCTCTTACATTTTGTTCGGAATTTTTATAGTGAATCATTACAGCTTGAAGAAAATCAACAAGGTTGTTAAATATATCGGCCTCTTCTCTGTTGACACTAAGAGTTTGACTACGAATAGCTTGAATTCCTGCTTGTAAACATAATTTGGTATTTTTTATTGTTCGACTGCACAGCAGCTTTTTGTATAGATGGTAAAATTCACACCAATCACGATATTTCAGAACAATTACTTCTTTTCCATTACGATGGAATATGGTTGTGGCTTCAAATGATTCCCCCGTAAAACCAACAGAAATTCTAAAGGTCTGGTTTTTATTAAGAAAGTATGTATAGTTTAATAATAAAGACATCGTGTTTTCATGTCGAATTTCCATTTCTTTTTAACTTTCCTCTAACTCTCGGGTTACAAGACTGTAAAAAGTTGTATTTTCCAAATATTTTATGAAATAGTTTTAAAATCAACCTGTCATTTTCAATATGATTTACTTTACTGAATTGGTTCAAAAAACTTTTCATACTTAAACCAAAACATCTAAACCAAACGTAAACACAACAATATTGCCCGCATACATCTGTAAAATTACTTTGCAACTGTTTATCATTAAAAATTAAACAATGATTCTTCAAATATCTTAAAATTTCAGGTTTAGTTGGTTTCTGCCCAAAAGAATCAAAGTATTCTATACACCCCTTTTTAGGAATATAAATAGCTAACCAGTGTGTTCCAGGGTCCTTAGCCTTATCCGTGTTAACGATTAAAAGAGATGGTTTTTCTTTTTCTTTTGGAATTCTATCCAGAGCGAATACCCCCTTAAATTTTTTGTTTGTACGCTGGTTACATTTTAAAATGTTAGTTATTTCTAAAGTGTTCATAAAATAAATTGACTCAGATCATAAACTTTGCTCGCTTCCTTTACATAATTTACTAAAAACTCTTTTTTAATTAGTTTGTTGGTAATGATTATATCAAAACTTTCTAATATTTGTTTAAACTCTTTAGTTATATTTTCGTTAGTCACAGTTCCAAAAGAATAATTTTCAATATTTTGATTTGTTAGCTCTTTTGTTGGAAACTTGTAAGTAAACTCTTTTACGAACTTCTTACAAGGCTCTTTAAATCCTACTATACTAATTTCTTTCACAAACAAACTGTTTTTGTCGTTACAACAAAATGTAACATCGACAAGTGCACAGGATGAAGACATGATGTAAAATATTTAGACTCACGCTTTTTCATCCTATTTATAGGTTTGTGAATATATTTCGATTTTTATCGATTTGAATGTTATTATATTTGCATTGTTGGCCCTGTTACGGTGCCAATTTATTATATTTGGACCTTTGGTAATACAAATATATATATAAAAAGAAATTAATAGTAATGTTACGGTACTTAAAGGAATTCGGAGTGAACAGACCGTTCCCATTCGAATCCGAGATTTGGGAATCTCTTATTATCTTTTTCCTTAGTTTATCTCGACATTACAAAAGTAATGTCTAAATTAAAATTAACATAAATATTAATAATAAATACCTTAGTTGCAACTGTTGATTGCTGTCATCAATATTCTGTTGTTTTAAGTTATTAGTTTGATTTTCCAAAACTCAACAGCATCTGATTTTGTTATACGAAATTGATCACCATCAAAAAATAGATCCTTTCGAGCGAGGTTCCTGGCACATAAAACTATTATTCGTATTTTTTTTGTACCCCATTGCGGCGTGAATATTCCACTTTGTTCGTAATTCAAATAAAAATTATAAGTTGCTTTACGAACCAACATTTATTATACATTTTTATTAAAGTTGTTTAAAGAATTAAGTTCATATTTCGCATGTGACACTAATGTAAATGAATTACGATAATTTTTTTTATTCATTCGAAAGATTTACATAATTTTTCAGTATCACTTTAAAATTATTTTGTGATATATTTTGTATACACAATAATCGATACATTTTAATATGTTGTTATCATTTCACTTATTATAACTACATTTATTTGTTATGAATTTAATTTCACGAAAATATAATCTTGCATAACATAAAAGCACAATTAAAATGTTTTCTCTTTAAAAGCAGAAAATGGAATGAAATATTATTTTTAAATTATGAAATTGCAAAATGTGATTTTGATTTTTCCATCTTATGATGTCAAAACAAAATCGGGCAATCTCCGAAAATTCAGTAATGATTAACAACGACGTCTGTTCATTAGCATTGGAAATAAAAATTTAGTACGTTCGTTTGCTTTTTATAGTATGTTCAAAATTTAACTAGCAGTTAAGTTTTAGAAAATTTTAAAATTATTATTAATGTAAGAATGAACGGAAACTAATGAAATGCATTTTTATTGAATTGAAAACGAAGATGAATTTGGTTTTATTATTGTTTCGTGATTATTGCGATCGTTACACCATGAATTCAAGGTAGAAACCAAGATTTTTACTCTTGAAATCACAAAAACGTCGCCATCCCCTCCATGACAGAAAACCACCGAACTACTTCCACTTATTAAACTGTATCTGGGATCGAGATACCCACAGTCACTGGCGTCAAGACCGATGACCGGTTCCAACACTCATGAAGTCCTTAAGAACTTCACTGAGCATTGAGACCGACCATCCATCCGAACGTCAGCACCATGGACACCCCGATACAACCAGTAAGTATGACCTGAAGATGTGAACCCCAGAGACGACAATCAGCCAGAGGAACAACCCTACCTAACGAAAAGACATCATTCCCTGATGTCTTTCGCGTGATGTACTCCAAGATTCTTACCGCTCATATCTATGCACTCATAAAGTACATTTCCAATCTTAGTCTTAATCATTGCAGGCAAGAACTTTGGAGCCAATTTTGCCGAGAACCTTTTGGTAGCGTCACTCAAATGATGTTGCCGTACAAACACACGTTGTTGTGGTTGAAAAGTCCGTAGTTTAGATCGCAGGTTGTACTGATGTTGCGATTTCTTAAAAGCTGCTTTTAAATTTTGTTGAACCCGGTTCCTAAGCAGAGTCAAATGATCAGTGCGTTCCATTTCCTCACCAGCATCTTCACCAAGCTGATGTAGTGATCTCAACAATTGGTAAGTATTCCCATCCGAAACTGGATGTTGACCAAATAATAAATAGTACGGTGAGTACTTGGTAGCTGAATGTACTGCAGCCCGCAGTGCATACGCGATTTCACCAATTTGTGAGTCCCACTTGGTATGTTGACCTTTAAGGAACGCTCGGATTGCTGCTAAAACTGATCGGTTGACCCGCTCTGACGCGTTACTTTGAGGACTATAGACACCGGTCCTAATGTGTTTAATGCCGAAATCTGACAAAAGATTTTGAAAGTTCCTACTAGTGAACTGTTTGCCATTGTCACTGTGTAGAAACTCTGGTACCCCATATGTAAGAAACACTTCATTCCTTAGAAAAGCATTCACCTTCGGTGAAGTTGCGTTTCTAAGTGGTTTCAGTAGTACAAACTTCGTAGCATGATCCAGAACTATCAATAACACCGTATTCCCAAGTGTAGAACGAGGATACGGTCCCAAAAAATCTATATAGACTCTCTGCCATGGACGTGCTGTTTCGAATTGATATTGCATCGGAGGACGCAATATCTGATTCGTGGCTTTTGTTTGTTTACATGTGTCGCAGGACACAACATAGTTGTGTACCTGTGACGCCATGCCCGGCCAATAATAAAGACGTCGAAGTAATTCTAAAGTCTTTTTAACACCTCCATGAGCAGCAGTACTATCATCATGATGTTTCTGAATCATGTTTGAAGTCATCGGTTTTGGTACCCAGAGTTTCCACACAGGAACATCGTTGGGTATTGCATCAGATCTTGGCTCAATACGTATGTATAGCTTATCATCCACGACTTTAACAGATGGAAAGTCCTTGGGAGATGATTGAACTTTAGCTATCATATCCGTATATTCCTTGTGCCGATAACCCTCATTGTCGATTTTGATGTCGTTAATGTGATGTGTTAATGCTTCCGTCAATTCCTCGTGTGTATCGTCATAAAGACGAGATAGAGCATCAGGGACTATATTTTGGGTACCTTTTTGGTGGATAATGGTAAAATCCATATGTTGGAGTTTTAGGCTCCACCTAGCCAGACGGCCACTCAAGTCCTTCTGTGACATAAGCCACTTCAGACTTGAGTGATCAGTCACAATTGTAAATCGGTGACCTTCAACATAGCCCCTGAATTTCTTCACACTAAGAATTGCCGCAAGACATTCAAGCTCAGAAACCGAATAGTTTCTTTGAGCTTTATTAAGTTTTTTCGACATGAAGGCTATCGGACACTCTTGTCCGTCCTCGTCGATCTGATACAGTACACTACCTATCCCTGTCAGACTTGCATCGCATCTAATAAAGAACTCTTTATTATAATCAGGGTTCACTAATACCGGTGCTGTAGTCAGCAATTTTTTTAGATTTTCAAAAGCTGTCTGCGCTTCCACTGTCCATTTTAATTTTCCAGAACTTTTCTTTAATAGGTCTGTGATCGGTGATACCACGCTTGCATAGTTTGGTATGAAACGTTGGTACCAACCGGCCATACCTAATAAACGTCGTATTTGTTTTACTGTAGATGGAGCTGGGTACTCTGCTACAGCTCTTACCTTGTCAGGGTCAGTTCGAAGACCGTCCTCACCAACCAGAAAACCTAAGTATTTCACCTCTCTCAGAACAAATTTGCTTTTCTTGAGGTTAATTGTTAACCCAGCCGCTCTTAACAATGAAGAGACTTTGGACAGCAATTCCATATGTTCCTGGAACGTGGAAGAGACTACCAATAAATCATCTAAATAAACAAAGACATTTTCGTGATATTGATGTGGTATCACTTTGTGCATTAGCCGACACATTGTCTGGGGAGCATTGCACAATCCAAAGGGCATAACCCGGAATTGATACAATGGACGACCAGGCACTGTGAAGGCTGTCTTGTCTCTAGATGCTTCTGCCAGAGGAATCTGCCAGAAAGCATCTTTGAGATCAATACTTGAAATGTACTTTGTGCTATTTAGACGACCTAGTAAGCCATCAATCAAGGGAAGTGGGTAAGCGTCCTTTTTAGTTAGTGAATTGACACGACGGCTATCAATACATAATCTGTTTTTACCAGATTCTTTTTGTACCAGAACCACTGGCGAGCACCAAGAACTGTTACTCTCTTCGATCACGCCCATTTGAAGCATTCGGTCGAGTTCGGCATAAACCTTTAGTTGAACAGCCGGCGACGTGGGATAGTGCCTCTGTTTAACAGGTGCACTATCACCAACATCGATGACATGTTCAACTAAAGAAGTCTTTCCGAGTCCAGACACTTCAAATGACGGGAAAGAATCCTTGATCATATCCAGTTCTCGTTGCTGGTCAGTGGTGAGGTTATGTATATTAACAGTTTGTAGCTCTGTGCGAGTCAGTTCACTAACAAATGAAGGAACAATACCAAATTTCTCCCAGAAATCTATGCCCAGGTAGAGCTCTTCTCGTAAACCAGGGACTATATGGAACCGCATTGGTTTAGTGGAGCCATTCACAGTTATTGGAACTTCTATGTAACCTAAAATTTTATTTGCAGTACCATCCGCCGTACGAATACACGAAGTGTACTTACGGTAGGTTGTACCTGATGATTCCAATAATTCCAAGGAATTTCTTCCAAGTATAGTGATTGACGCTCCACTATCCAATAGACCTGAGATATGTTTGTCCAAAATTTTTATTGTTAGTCGCGGCCGAGGATCCTTTGTTTCTGAAAGGATAGATGAAATACAAGCTTTACGAAATAATTTCCTCATCCTCCAATATCTAATGTTACGTTCAAGACGTCTAAAATATGTTCGATGTAATGATGGGAAATTAAATGTACTGGGTGATTTTATTCTGGTTTCCTGAGTGGTGATCGATCGTCCTGCGTTGCTACATCTCTCGTCGTTTTCTTCGGGCTCATTGGATGTTGAACCGAGGGTACCATCCCCGAAGCATGTACTCTCGGACGGTAGTTTACCGACGGGTGACAATATGAACAATTTGCATATATCACGTCCGGCTTATTACATTTCCAGCAGTGCAATTTTATTCTGTTTTTAGAACAATCAGGAGCTCGATGTCCATTTACCCCGCATCTAAAACAGACAATTGGTTGTCTGGACATTGATGGACCAGGTTGATTAGTATTACCAGATGATATCGCAGGTCGTTGCAGAATTCTTCTAGGTTGTGTATCCACAGCTTCAATATATCCATCTTGTTCCGGATCTATTTCTGATTCATAGTCGTCCATTTGCTGTAGTTCGCTAATCCTTAAGTTTGACATTCTGGTTGGGACTGGTGTAGACCACAAACGTTCGAACTTCTGACACAATGTCCGAAGCTCGTCCATAGTTGTGATTGTTGCTGCAAGTGTAGCGTTCTTCAGTTCTACACTCAGTCCTTCCCTAGCGATTTCTAATAATTCAGCTGCAGCAAATGGTCGAACTAATCTCCGATTTAACGAACCCACTTCAACTAAATACTCATAAACGCTCTCTTTGACTTTCTGTTTACGGTTCAAAAGAACACGTAATACCGCTTTATCATCGGTGAGCGTACCGAAGGTGCGTAGGAGTCCTTCCCTAAGCACTGAGTAGGTCACTTCCTCATATTCATGAGTCAAATTCAAATAATATCTATCGGCAGCTGCCTTGAGGTACCGTGGAACGATCGACCTCAGGTCGTCCCAGGACACACGGTCCCTCCTTGCAGCCGCCTCCACTCGATGGATAAACTCATGAACATCAGGAGAGTGACCATCCCCTGTGAAGTTCGGAACCCAATTTGAGTCATAACGACTCAAATTGTTCCTACGTACCTCTCGGTATGCTCCCGGTGACAATGCTGGAGCCGCGACACGAGATACCTGAGGAAGTGGGTTGTATGGTGGTGGTGCTGTTAATGGAGCTTGTGGATAATTTGTTAGAAATTGTTGTAACTGCTCCTGTGGTATCGGTTGATAATTCAGAGGCTGCTGTACCAATGCCGGATTGATGTATCTTTGTTCAGCTTGGAACGATGAACCCAGTTGTGGTAATGCGAAGTCCTCCGCTCTTAAACCTGATTGTTGAAAATAAGCCGGTGGTAATTGTTCCGACCGTCTCTGTTGTTGATGGTCTGTACGATTCAGACTATTTATTGTCTCAGTTATTGGCTGTACTGGGATCGGTGTGGATCTCTCACCTGGTCGAAAAGCAGGTGAAGCAGATGGAGCAGATGATACTCCTGGTTTGTTTTGTATAATTGGACGTGTTGACAGTGATCCTATTATATCCCAAGCGCGTGACAATTGCGAGATAGCGTAGGTGCGGGCTTCTTGCAAGTCATTGCGAGGACCCAACCTATTCATCCTACCTGTATAATGCAACACTCGATTCGCCAAACCATCTAAGAAGATCTGATTAACCGGTGGTTGAAGTCGACGTACCTGATCTAAAACAACTTGTGCTGCCTGCACCACCGTTTGAGACTCAGCTACCAAGTCTCTCGCATGAGATACCGTTACTGGAACTGCACCATGATTTACGTGGTTTCGCAGTTCCTCTGCCCAATTGACCCCTCTAAAATCCACACCCCGAACCAGACATTCGATCTGCAGTTCACTGGATTCCAAACCATAGAACGGATGGTCCACGCCAATGTGACTTGACATTTTGATGGTAAAATTTATAAAATCCGGAATTCACAATAAAAACGTCAACACCAATAATAAAACCAATTCCAACTAGAAAAAAGGTGGAGTTAATTCGCCCGGAAAAATTCGTCCGATGGAAGTTGTAAAACGCAAAGAAATGAGAGGAAAAAAAAACAACGAACGCCCCAATTCAACAAAACACAAAAACCTTTTTGTAAAAACAACCTTGTATAAGAACAACAAAAACCGCTGTCGCCGCTAATCTTTACTGAATCTTTTACAAAAGCTCCCAAAATATTGTAATATTGTATATGTATAAATATAATTTATTTATTTAATTTCAGATATACTGAAATATATATATATACCTAAAATTAGTTATTGACGACACACCCCTATGGAAAAAATATTTATTTATTTTAAAATTTGAAAAAATATTTAAAGATGTTTATTTATTGGGTGGTCCTCCTAACTCAAAATATTTATTTAATTTTTTTAAAAAAATAATAGATATTTATTTATATCTTGATGTTTTGCTTATTAAAAAAATTTATTTATTTAGCTACCTAAAATTAACTTAAATTTAAAAAAAATTATTTATTTAATAAAAATTTTATTTATTTAATTTGTGAAAAATTGTTTGATTTATTTTATTTTTATTTAATATCATAAGAGATTCCCAAAATCAAGATTCGTCTGGAGACAATTTAAAAAGTAAGTATGGTACAATATCCATTTCATTTAAATTTGAAATATCGCGCTCGCTAGCCCACTCCAACAATGCATGTGAGAACCTACTGGAAAAGCCCCTAACGACCAGATTCTACAGAACAGATTCTCCCCAACCTAATAAAAACAATCACAACTGTCACGATTAGACACTAGGTCCATTTCTACTGACCCAGTTGTGCTTGTTTAACCTAAAAATAAATTACAACTAAACCTAATGCGAAAGTTGTAGAACGCTCCCGAGCACCAGACTTCAAATCCTAAACTCTATGAAAAAATTGATCTATTGAAAAGCTAAATGAAAAAAATGGTAAGTTTTTGAATTTGTATGAGGTGAAGCCTCTGATCCTGAAAGCAAAGTACAATTGGTTCTTCTCTTCATTACACCGAAGAAGCCTCTGAGCAAAGAATGGTACTACTGGTTTGCACCTAAGTACAAACACAGCAACACCACTCCTCGTCCCTGAGGACTTCCTCGCCGAATGAAGAGAAGAAACCAATGTTCTTCGATCGCATAACCCCGATGGTCATAGGCGATCTAAGAACGACATCAATGTTAAAGAGTGAAGCTCTATGGATGGCTTTTTAGGCCTACCGCTGAGAGAAGTGAATCAATTAACCTAATAAACATAAATCAATTCAAGAAAAAAAACCATTTACTCAAAATAAAGTACTAGCACAAATAGTACTTATTAAAAAAATTATTTGCAGGTAGTGCAAAAATATGTACAATGGCATGGCAAAAGAAAATATTTACAAATTATCTATATACAAAAATTTATTTACAAAAAATATACAATATATACATTATGTACAAAAACAAATTGTACTATGTATATATAAAAAAAATATGTACAGGATTATGTACAATATGTACGTGGTAGCATAAAAAAATTTCAAAAAAACTGCTTCCCCAAAACGGTTTTTTTCAAAATTAAAAAAAATATCAAAATTCAAAATATATAATACGAAATCCAATAACAAAGGTTATTGCAAATTTTATATAAAATATTCAACTTCCAAATGTATATAAAATATTTTTACAATATTAAAAAAACAAAACCATAAACTGGTTTGACAAAAGAAGAAAAAAAAATATATGTAAAACAACCCAAACTGGTTATAACCGGAAAGACAATTTATTTTACGCAAAATAACCAGTTGGCAACGCCCTAGTTATTACAAAAAATCATTACGGTTCTTTAAAAAAAACCAAATCCAAGGGTCCAATACACCAGACTCCTACTGGTCCCTGTTTCGGCGCCAATTTATTATATTTGCATTGTTGGCCCTGTTACGGTGCCAATTTATTATATTTGGACCTTTGGTAATACAAATATATATATAAAAAGAAATTAATAGTAATGTTACGGTACTTAAAGGAATTCGGAGTGAACAGACCGTTCCCATTCGAATCCGAGATTTGGGAATCTCTTATTATCTTTTTCCTTAGTTTATCTCGACATTACAAAAGTAATGTCTAAATTAAAATTAACATAAATATTAATAATAAATACCTTAGTTGCAACTGTTGATTGCTGTCATCAATATTCTGTTGTTTTAAGTTATTAGTTTGATTTTCCAAAACTCAACAGCATCTGATTTTGTTATACGAAATTGATCACCATCAAAAAATAGATCCTTTCGAGCGAGGTTCCTGGCACATAAAACTATTATTCGTATTTTTTTTGTACCCCATTGCGGCGTGAATATTCCACTTTGTTCGTAATTCAAATAAAAATTATAAGTTGCTTTACGAACCAACATTTATTATACATTTTTATTAAAGTTGTTTAAAGAATTAAGTTCATATTTCGCATGTGACACTAATGTAAATGAATTACGATAATTTTTTTTATTCATTCGAAAGATTTACATAATTTTTCAGTATCACTTTAAAATTATTTTGTGATATATTTTGTATACACAATAATCGATACATTTTAATATGTTGTTATCATTTCACTTATTATAACTACATTTATTTGTTATGAATTTAATTTCACGAAAATATAATCTTGCATAACATAAAAGCACAATTAAAATGTTTTCTCTTTAAAAGCAGAAAATGGAATGAAATATTATTTTTAAATTATGAAATTGCAAAATGTGATTTTGATTTTTCCATCTTATGATGTCAAAACAAAATCGGGCAATCTCCGAAAATTCAGTAATGATTAACAACGACGTCTGTTCATTAGCATTGGAAATAAAAATTTAGTACGTTCGTTTGCTTTTTATAGTATGTTCAAAATTTAACTAGCAGTTAAGTTTTAGAAAATTTTAAAATTATTATTAATGTAAGAATGAACGGAAACTAATGAAATGCATTTTTATTGAATTGAAAACGAAGATGAATTTGGTTTTATTATTGTTTCGTGATTATTGCGATCGTTACAATGTTTGCATCAAATTCCCCATAAACAATTGCAGTTAATGTGGACGGCAATGGTTTTGATAACTTTGCTTCAATTCTAACAGTTCCTTGATTAAGTAGACCTTGGCACATTTCATTCCCTGATGCATCGGGGGTTAAATCAAAAGCAAGTAAAAAAAATCCATTGCTAAACATTGTTTTTGTTATCTGATGACCTTTATCATTATGGAATATCCCTGTTCCTAGAAAAAGTGTGTTGTAGGCTCTGGTATAACAATTATATTCATCAGAGAAACTAGTTTCAATTGCTGTATTAGGTATCTGTACCCCATTCACATTCAACGAAAATTGAGAAATATCAAAATGTTTAAAATTGTACGGGTTTTTTGATCTTTTTCCTGAATAACCAATATTTTCGGTCATACAAAAGATGATTGTAGTCGGCAATTGACCAATGAAAACGTTGTCGAGCGATATGGATGATGTATTCATAGGAAGAGTATAGGTTTTTACTTCCACACGTTTATAACTATATATAGCATTCTTTTTTTCCAAAACAGCGTTATGTGCTAATAGAACACTCGGATTAACAGTTACATGTCTCATAAACAATGTTGCTTCTAAAATTTTCAATTGAGATTCATCGGTATCGTCAGAAAAAAAATAGAATTCTGGTTTTTCTAGTGTTAGTGTAATTCGAACATCCACGTTGTTTATAAGTAAGGTAGGCTGGTTAAACATATCTACATGTAGTTTACCCATTAGCTCAACAACATTGCTATTATTATACAATTTTTGACGGTCTTTCGATCCAGAATTATTAGATTTTTCTATGTTCGCCTTATCTAATGTCCACCCTGAGCACTCTAAATGTGTGGTAGCAGCATCATTACCATAATTTAATAGCGATTCAATATATGCTCTATAGTGATAATTTCCGTCTGATGGTGTTATATTTTTCCCGTTTAATTGAATATTACATTGTTTTATTAGAGAATGTAAAAGATTGTTAACTACACTTGGCTGTGATAGTTCTTTTCCGTCTGCCCCTTTATCATTATTCCATAACCCTCCATCTTTTTTCAAAATCCGTATTTTCAATCTTAAATATGTAGAAGATAAGTCCCTATATGTATCTCCATGACCTAATGAAACAAATTCTATTACCGATGGTTTATCTAATGAGGCTATAGGGTTGTAAGAAACCTCTTCGGATCGTAGAATACTTGATTGAATAGGTTGTGCTTTAAATATATCCAATTCAGATTTCATACATTCCACCATAATTAATCAAAAATATCTTTTTCTTTCTTACGCCTAATAACTTTACGTCGTTTCGAGGTAAAATAATTTAAATTTTTGATCGACGGCTTATTTATAACTTTTCTTTTCCTTTTTCCCGACCCATACATTTCATTGAGTTTTTGAACTGCCCCGCGTCTTACACTTTTGACAATCTCTTTACCGCGATCTTGCAGAACTTCCTTAATATTTGCACCGGATACAATATCTGATAAAGCACTTATACCAGAGTTTACAACCTGCCTTTTTAGTAAATCAGCCCCCGAAGAAAATATTGGTTTCAAATACTTGAAAAGTCCCCCAAAAAAACTACCTAGGCCACGTCCTCGTTGATATGGTACAGTCGAATGTACCAACGGACCAATATCCTCAATGCCTTTCCCCGTTTGACTCAAATAGTATCTGTAATATACTCCTTCCATAATGCTTTTCATAAAACACTAAATTGTTTAATAGAATCCCCCCTTTTATTTATATACTTTTTTAAAATGTAATACAATTTTTGTAGGAATACTACTTGTTGCAAAATTAATTTTGCTACTATATTTATCACAGATTAGAATAGAAATATTATCAAAAAAATTTTTCTCAACAGCAAAATATTGTATATTTAAAATTTCTTTTTCCATTACTTCAAATGCATTTTTTGTGTTTATCGTTCTTAAACATCTCACCGTGCTATCACCCACCATATTTGGTTCAATAATATCGGTATAGACAAAAAGCATTTCTGGTTTAATTACGGGTGTCATAGGTAAATATTGCAGAAATGTTTTAAATAAATCTAAGAGTCTTGACTTATGCTTTTTAAAATCTTTAATTTTTACAGTTATCTGATCAAAACATGATTTCAGTAACTCTTCGAGTGAGTAGCTATGATCTGCCTTTAATTTTAGCTCAAGTGGTGGTTGATTTATACATATTTTAATAAATTCATTTGTTTCAGGTAGTTGTTTTTCTAATGATGTTGATGAAGGTGCAGCCACGTAATTGGAATCCAAAGATATAAAATCATATATCCCCCAAATTAGTTCACGCTCAACCTCTTTTCTTGAGTAGCCATCAAACGGGTGTATATTCTGAATAAGAGTTGGTAACAAAAAAGATTTCCAATCACACAAATATTCATCCGTGTTATGTGGAATGTACGTCGTCCCAATTCCAACCAAGTGTTCGGAATTACCTCCTATAAAAACTTTTGTACCAATGTGCCAGTTTTTTCCGTATTTATTTGGTTGAAAATCGTTTAAGTAAATCTCCGACAGACCAACTTTCCAGTTTGTACCGTTCCGTTGATTGGTTTATGTAAATTATTTGTAAAAGCTGATAAAGTATTATCAGGATAGTAATTCATTGAGTTATGACTGAGTAAAGTAACATAAAATTCATCTTTTAGGTGTATATCGCCCATGTTTTCTTACGTTTTGGAAAATTAATTTTTGTTTGACTGTCACCCGCTTTAGCTGGTCGTAAAATTCGTTTTGTAGGTGTTGTAAATTTCTCGCTATTTATATGCTTTTCTTTCTTTTCGGGTGGACTGTCAAGAGGAACCGTTATAACGTCTCCAGACTCGGTTTCAAATGTTTGATAATTTTGATTTGGAGTTAATTTTCGTTTTCTTAAACGCTCACCAATTGATGTGGCAGATAGTGCTTTTGCGAAAATTTTGTCTTGAACGTCTTCATCAAGTTCACTGTCAGACTGTGTTGTTTCTTTAAAAATATTTTCCTGGACGCGTTTATCAAATACTTCATCATCTTCATTCTCATATATTTCTTCTTCAGGAAACTGCATTTCAAAATTTCTTTTACCGACAACATCTGTTTGAGTGTCTGTCGCTCTAAATATGGGTTTTGTACGGAAACGTGTTTGGGTACTTTTAGGTTCCATGATTTTAATTTTTTTCTCTTCAATTTTAGATAACAATCTTTTTTTGTTTCTAATTTTAAATAGGTTCTGACGATACAAATACCACTTCTGAATATCGGACAAATTTTTGTTTAATAAAATGTTTTTCATCTTTTTATCCAACTGGTTGAGTTCAACGTCTGAATTTTGCTTTAGTTTTTCATATATTTCAGGTTTTAATATTATCATTTTGTTAAATGTTGTATTATTCATTTTATAAAATGACCAATCACCCTTGATAAAACTGCACCGAGAAGAGCAGGTAAAAATCCACCACGTTGAATTATAATTTTTCTTTTACTAGTGAGCGACTTCTTACGGCAAATGAGTGATCTCAAGTCCTTTTCATACTTTTTTAGTTGATTGGTTGCTCTTTTATTTAAATGACAGTTACCTTTTAAAATATTTAACGCAATTTCACAGATCGTTTTAATTACATTCGGCTCACATTGTTTTATTATAACTTTTTGAAATTTTCTCTTAGAATTTTTTAACAGGTGCAATATATGACGGTTGGTTTGTAATCGTTTCATATTCCTCACCAAATTGCTCCAATTGCTCTTTTGTACAAAAACAAAAATTTTTTCCAAATATGTCACTTCTTAATCTAAATATATCATTAATATCTTGAGTAAGGTCTATTAAAATGTAACCATATGGTAAGGTAGTTACTTCATTATATACTTTCTCAAATTCGTTGACCTGTTTTGGGTATATTTGACGAGCTAAAGGCAGTATTTGGGATTTATCTCTAGGGTTTTTGAAAAGCACTAAATATTTACAATTTAATGAAATATCTCTTGAAAATTTTCCCTGGTGAAAAACGTTTTGAGTTACAAATATTACAGATAAATTTCTATGGTGCGAACCTCTAGTAAATAATTCGCACACAATCTTGTCGTGAGAATTTAACATCATATCATCTACTATAATTAACAGTGGATCTTGATTATCACAAAAATCTGGAATAGTATTATAATGTTCAAGTCCTTTGATATTTTTCGGGACGGCTTCTTTATCGGGGTTACACCAAATAATCTTCTCAATTGGAGGTTGAATATATTTGTTTTTTTGTTTTATTAAATTAAAAATAAAAGTCGAT
Organism: Diogma glabrata; assembly: GCA_963693315.1. Taxonomy (NCBI): domain Eukaryota; kingdom Metazoa; phylum Arthropoda; class Insecta; order Diptera; family Cylindrotomidae; genus Diogma; species Diogma glabrata. Next base: position 34,681,532 of record OY856187.1, on the reverse strand, counting down.
TTCCCACAACAAGACGGCCCGGCAACCATCATAGTAAACGGATGAAAAAACATGGTTTGCCGAAGAGTATCTATCTAACTATACAAATCTATATGTATACAAAACAGAGGTCGAGTATAAAATTAATCTTGGAAAATTGGACAGACAGTCTCTTATATAGTCTCACAATGGCCAAACGTGTTTTCATAGTTGATCTCCAATTTCTAAGAGGAAACGATAAACAATATTTTGTCAAAGAACTCGCTCTACTTGAAAAAGGAAGTTTGATTCCTATCGTTTATCATTTCAAACCACCTTACCACGAAGAAGAACTAGGTCAAGCAGCACAATATAGCAACCGATATTGCGGCAATAAAATAAATGGACTTAATTGGAATGGCGGATGCATTGACTATGTGGATATAAAATCAATTATTAAATACTATTTAGAACAAGCTGAAAAAATTTATGTAAAAGGCGAACAAAAAAAATTTTTCCTTGAAAAGTATATTGAGAGTTTTAAAATAGAAAATCTTGCCATACCGTCGTTATTAAAGATTGAAAATTTTAAATCAATGTGCCCGATACATCTTTCAAATAATCATTTTAGATGTGCTGTAAAAAACTGTCTTAACATTTATATGCATCTTCGGAAGGAAAAAGTACTATAATGTTAAAAACAAAAAAAGTTACCTTTAACAATAAATTAGATCTTTACGTTATGTATGTGTGGGATTATGCATATAGAGTAGCTCGACAGGGAAAATATGAAGAATATGCACGAGATCGAGATAGATTTCATAGACGAATAAAAAATATTGAACCTATTATCTCTGCAGTTCTAAAAAAACCTCATAGAGAAAAAGTTTTTAATAAATTAATAAGGGTTGGTTAACCCAATAAAATTAATGTACAAAAAATCATGTAATAGTTTTATTTTAGTTTTAAAACAAAAATGTAAAAAGAAAAATGAATAAAAACACGTGACAAATTGTTTTATTTGTCATTTGTACCATTATTTTATTGTTTTAATTTTAAATTTGAACTCACATACAGGGAAATAACTAACCTAGTTTATCTGACATGCTTCCTAGGCCTTTAGCAACAACAATAAACCCACAATAACAACAAACAACAATTAACCACTAACCTACACTTTAAATCGAGAAATTACCAATACAGACAACCAGAACTAGGTCAAATACTAACCTAGTTTACCTGACGACCTTCCAAGGCCTTTAGCAACCGGCTTGGGACACACACAACAACAACAAACCACAATAAACCAATAACCTACATTCTAATTCCAATACAGGAAACAAAACTAGGTCAAATATTAACCTAGTCTACTATATAAGGTCGTAGCCTTTCATGGCAATTATAAAAACAGGTTTTGGTTCCCCATGCTCAACTCCCGGGAGCTCTACTCTCTACTTTTTGTTCTGCTGCCAGTTTCTCTTGTCGGGCCATCATTTCTTTCATCAACACCATCATCGGATCAATTGCTGGGGCATTCTGAATCGGAACTTCCTCCGGCTCTATTTCTATGACCTCTGTATTTTGGCCTGCTTCTTCTAAAACTTTACGCAGCCGGAATGCAAGTTCTGCCTTTGTTCCATGGATTGGAGCATTCCTTTTCTTCAACTCATCCTTCAGCTGGGTCTGGCTGAGATCACTAATATTTACTGTCTTGACCATTGTTTCAATAATCCCACTTCTGACACCACTGTAACGACTCTTCGTTGGTTCTTTTAGATTATTGAGCAAACACGACAGTAAAAAGACGGATCTTTGGTTAACAGAATCTCAAACTTTATTTGTCAACAAATTACAGCAGCTTCCGTTTTTCCTTACAATAAATTCCAGGGTCTCCAATTTATGTACCATAAACTTCACCGCTTTTCCGCAATTTGAATCAACAATATTCGGAATCGTAAAATCTGTATTTACTATTCCACTAAGTTCAGATTCTTTCACTATTAGTACCCAGGCTCAGATACCACCGATTATTCCTTAAACTTGCGAATATTTGTAAAACACTTTCAATTGCAAAAGTAAAACTGACTATCTGATATTTTTGTTTGCTTATTTATATCGAAAAATAAATAAATCGAAACTTCTATAATCCACTAGAAATCAATACTACGTAGTCCGTACATCTGAAATAGGCCACACCTGTTTTCATTCATACTTGCATTTGTATTAGCGAACTCAAATTTAATTTATGCAAAATGTATTAGGTAACTCCTTTTAATTCATTAATGTAAACATTTGTATAACAAATTTAATTTACATTAATTTATGCAATACAATTTGCAATACAAGTAAAAGATTGAAAAAGGAGTTAACTTTTAATTAATGAATGGTAAATAAAATTAACCCATTCTGGACGAAGTTTATTACAATATATATATATATATATATATATATATATATATATATATATATATATATATATATATATATATATATATATATATATATATATATATATATATATATATATATATATATATATATATATATATATATATATATATATATATATATATATATATATATATATATATATATATATATATACATATATATATATATATATATATATATATATATATATATATATATATATATATATAAATATATATATATATATATATATATATATATATATATATATATATATATATTATATATATATATATATATATATATATATATATATATATATATATATATATATATATATATATATATATATATATATATATATATATATATATATATATATATATATATATATATATATATATATATATATGTTCCAATACGCAATAAATTAAGATCCTACAATCAAAATCATTTATTATAATATTCGTTAATTTTTTGTTTAACTTTGCATTGTAATGTTTTCTTAATATTTTTTAATGTAAGTTTATTTGATTTCCTAAATTTTGTAAAAATAAAATTATTCAATGATTAACATTTGTAAACCAAGCACTGATGACAAAATTGAAAATTTCAAAAGCAACTGTTTGTTACAGTTTTTTGCATTAATTTTTTGTATATTATAATGTTTAATTGAAACTTGTTTTAAAATTAATTGTCATCAATAATAATTTGATAAAAGGAAAATTTATATTAACAATAAAATCATTCTGAGTTCAAAATTTAAACTTATCTCATGTGTTCAATTAATTTATTGGCTTTGTTTTAGCGAAATTAGTTTGAGTGGTGATTTCTAATATTCGAATAGTGTTACAGTCCACTGAGTTTGCTAATCGAACATTTGGTCATTCGAACAGGATTTTTAAAGAACTTTTAGTGCTTTGCAAACCACATAGAACTTTTAGTGAATTTCGGGCGCGAAAAATAAAGTGATGCTAACGTGAGACATTGCAGTGAACTCAGATAAAGCATACAAATTATTGGATCTTTAAGGCGAGTCATCATATAAAAAGATAAGTATAATTTCATTTTTATTGTTTTTGTATCTAATGAAATTATATACTTATTAATATATTAAATTTGGAGAACTTTATTGAACTTTTATATAAACATTTTGTGAGTGAAAATCCAATATTAGAAAAAGATATTTTTAAAAGAAAGTTATAATCATTGTAAATGGTGCACTATATATATGCATATATAAACTATAAATTGTTTAAATAATTATTTGAATTAGAAGCCACGTAAATTCACATGTGAGAGCTTTTAATATTGATTAACGGTATTGTGCTACGGGATATGATATATAGCGGTAATATCAAGTGTTGAACGATTATTTTTAGCGCGGGACGATATTTATTAAACAATATAGTGTGTTTATATTTAATTAGTTAATTGAAGTTCTGTGATTTTGAGAAAACCCTTTAAAAACTATTAAAAAACAGTCATTTAATTTATTTGAAAAATTTTAAATTCATTTTACCACTCATTATGGGCACTAGTCTTAAAAGTTTAAAAGCAACGCGCTCCAGCCTGAAGGGCCGTATGACTGGACTTGTGAATTATTTGGAAACTATAAATATGACTACGGAGGTTGAAGATTTAAAGGTGCGTATGTCATCTGCTGAAAGTTATTTAAGTCAGTTTTCTAAAGTAGAAAGTCAAATTTTTGATAAGGATGAAAATGAACCATCAGAAATAACGGATTTTGAGCAAAAGTATTTCTTGGTGTACTCAACCTTAAATCAATGGATTCGTAAACATGGACTATCGAATACTTGTTCATTTCTTGATACGTCATCGTCTACGCAGTCCGACGTCGAATTGCCGAAGATACAGATTCCTCCTTTTAGTGGAAATTATACAGAATGGCAATCGTTTTATGATCTTTTTAATGGTACCATACATTCGAATCAAAATATTACGCCAGTTCAGAAGTTCCAGTACTTAAAATCGTTTTTAAAAGGTGAAGCCGCTAGTTTATTGAATCATCTTCCGGTTAGTGACGCAAGCTACTTAGAAGCTTTTCAAAAATTATGCCAGCGATACGATCATAAGAAATTATTGATCAACCATCAATCAAAAGCGCTGATGCACACAATATTAGAAAATTGTTGGATACGTCTGATGAAGTAGTCCGGGGTCTAAAAGCACTAGGTACTAAGGCAGAATCACGTGATCCATGGCTAATTTTTATGCTTCTAAATAAACTAGACATTGAAAGTCAAAAAATTTGGGCACAAGCATCCACTAGCAAAGACTTTCCAGATCTTAAAGATTTTTTTAAATTCTTAAATGAACGCGCTGACGCTTTAGAATCAATACTTACCTATGCTCGTCACTCTACAAGTGTAAAGACTACCCCGGTTAGAGGGATGGTAGTAACTTCTTCAAACAAGTGTGATTTATGTACAGAAGATCATTTCCTTTTTAGTTGTGCAAGGTTTCAGACCATGACAGTTGAACAAAGACGAGATTTTGTTAAAGAAAACAAGTTGTTTTAATTGTCTAAGTCCTACTCATGGAGTATATCGATGTATATCTCGTAAGCGTTGCAATGTATGCAAACGAAAACATAATTCACTCTTACATGTATCCAATTTAGATGAACCTAAGCAATCAACAAATGTAAATACGCATATAGTTACTCATCCTGAACCAACTGATATTGAAAATACTTATACAAGTTTGCACTGCGATGACCTTAGCAATATAAATTGTATAACAGCTGAATGTCCACAAACATCTAGTGAAATTATAAAAGCAATCCTACCAACTGCAATTATCCGCATCAAAAATAATCAGGGAGAGTATTTAGAATGTTGTGCGCTATTAGACTCTGGGTCTCAAGTGTCTTTTGCGACTGAATCTTTGATACAAAGATTAAGTTTACCTAGAAGAAATGCAAGAATTTCAATTTCTGGAATGGGGCAAGCCAATGCAGGTGTATCAAGAGGCACAACAATACTTGAGATGCAATCTATGATTAATCCTGAAAAAATGTTTAAGCTTCAGGTGTTAATAGTGGACAAAGTTACTTCGACACTTCCAGCAACAAAAGTTGAAACTCAAAATTGGCATTATTTGAATGGAATTAAACTGGCTGATCCAACGTACGGTGAACCGAAGAAAATTGACCTTTTAATTGGTTCTGATCAGTTCTTTAGGCTACTAGATTCTGGCAAGATCATGGGTGAAGAAAATCAGCCTATTGCTCAAAATACCATTTTGGGATGGATCGTATCAGGACCTCTTACTCCATCTAGTCAACTTTCTGCTAACATCTCAACAGTTTCTAATTTTTTAGTAGAGTGCGATGTGGATAGATCTCTTAGACGTTTTTGGGAACTGGAAGAGGTGTATGCGCCCAATAATTTAAAGTCATCCGAAGAACACTTATGTGAAAATCATTTCATAGCAAATACTAAGCGTCTTGCAGATGGAAAATTTTGTGTTCGATTGCCATTCAAAACTGAAAATCCTCAATTAGGTAGTTCATTATACATTGCAATGCAAAGACAAAAAGCCATGGAGCGACGTTTTCTAAGAAATCCAGATTTTTGCGAAATGTACAATAATTTTATGAAAGAATATGAAGAGCTGGGACATATGATAAAACTGTCAGCAAATGAGATTGATGAAGATGATGGGTACTATTTACCACACCATGGAGTTTTTAAAGAGTCAAGCATCACAACAAAACTCCGTGTTGTGTTTGACGCCTCTGCTCAAACAACATTAAAAGCTTCTATAAATGAAAATCTTTTAATTGGTCCAGTCGTACAAGACTCTTTGTATAATATACTTATAAGATTTCGAAAGTATGAGTTTGTACTGACTGGTGACATCGAAAAGATTCACCAGATACACGTTACCAGAAGATTGTTTGGCGGAGTGATGTATCCAAACCAATAGAACACTACAAATTGCTTACAGTTACTTATGGTACATCAAGCGCACCATTTTTAGCTACGAGATCATTGAAACAATTATCGTTGAAAACTACAGATCCGTCTTTGGCAAAAATTATTGAAAATGATATCTACGTAGATGATGTAATGACTGGTACCAACAAGTTGGAGGAGTTGAAGGAACTGAAGTCAGCACTTACTAAAATCTTATCAGAAGCTGGCTTCAATTTGAGAAAATTTTCTTCAAATTCAGTAGAGGTACTAAGTGATGTCATTCAAGACAACATTACTATAACGTCCAAAAATAATGAAGAGACATTCAACGAATTAAAAGTTTTAGGTTTGCAATGGAACCCAAGTAGTGATTATTTTAGATTTACCGTCAATTTAGAGCCAATAGCCATCACAACAAAAAGAAAAATTCTGTCAGAATCAAGCCGTATATTTGATCCCCTTGGATGGTTAGCTCCAACTATAGTAAAAATTAAAATTTTCTTTCAAAATTTATGGTTGCTCAAATTAGAATGGGATGAAGAATTACCGCAAGAGCATAAATTGCGTTGGCTAGAAATACGATCCGAATTAAAAAATTTGGAAACCATAAATATCCCGCGATGGCTCAATACTACCTGCAATGAAGCAGAATTTCACGGCTTTTGTGATGCAAGTCAATTTGCCTACGCAGCAGCAGTTTATTGCAGTTTTAAGAATAGAGAAGGTGTTTATATCGTAAAGCTAATAACTGCAAAAACTAAAGTAGCTCCAATAAAGCAACTATCAATTCCCAGGTAAGAGTTATGCGGAGCACTGCTGTTATCGAAGCTATTAAATGCAGTAAAATCAGCGCTAGACATGAAAATCAATTCCATAACTGCATGGACTGATTCAACTATCGTCCTGGATTGGCTTTCAGATCGTCCAAGTAAATGGAACATCTTTGTTGGAAACAGGACATCAGAAATTCTACAGAATTTTAATAGAGATTCTTGGCGACATGTAAGGTCGGGTGACAATCCTGCCGATTGTGCTTCTCGAGGAATTTCCCCTGTTGAGTTGGCTGGCAATACTTTGTGGTGGGAGGGTCCAGTATGGCTAAAATACAATAAGGAAAAATGGCCACTACAATCTTATGCGAGAGGAATAACAAATGAAGAAATGCGACCAAATAACCCTTTATGTTTACTTACAGAGGCAGCCAAAAATGAGTTATTGGAAAATCTTTTATTTAAATATTCTAAATATGACAAGATTGTAAACGTTGTTGCATACGTTTTGCGTATCCTTACAAGAAAAACTGAAAGGCTTACAAAAACTAAGAATTTAGTTCCAGATGAAGTCCAAAGAGCAGAGATTTGTATAGTAAAATATCAACAAAGTTACCATTTTGCAGAAGAAATTGCTCAGCTAAAGAAAAACCAGTCAGTTGCAAAAGGTAGCTTATTGAAAACCATGAATCCTTTCATTGACAAATTTGGTGTAATAAGGATGGGAGGCAGAATAGAACATTCGCAAGCACAATACGATACCAGGCACCCCATCATACTATCTTCCAAGAGTTTAATTGCTGAAAAAATAATTCGAGATCTGCACTTAAAATACAAGCATGCAGGGATATCACTGTTAGTCAATATCAGTAGACAGCGCTTTTGGATTTTAAGGTGTCACGATATCGCTAGAAGAATTGTGAATTCTTGTGCCATCTGTTGCAGACATCGAGGAAGAACCGAAGAGCAAATCATGGCTGATTTACCCGTATCAAGGGTTGAATATGACCGTCCATTCTCAAAAGTTGGCATCGACTATGCCGGGCCTTTCTCAACCATGCTAACAAGACGTAGAGGACAACGACCACAGAAAACATACGTTTGTCTATTTGTATGTCTCAGCTCAAAAGCGGTTCATATCGAACTTGTCCACGATATGTCAACAGAAAGTTTTTTGGCTGCATTACGAAGATTTGTTTCAAGACGCGGCCTTTGTCTCGACATATATTCGGACAATGGTTCAAATTTTGTGGGAGCGAACAATAAACTTCGCGAAATTTATAGTAATTTAGAATTAAACCAAAATCTAATATTTCGTTCTCTCTTAGTAGATAAAATTAATTGGCATTTTAACCCACCAAGCGCGCCCAGCTTTGGTGGATTATGGGAAGCAGCAGTGAAGTCAATGAAATTTCATCTCAGTAGAGTTATAGGAGACCAATTACTAACAATGGACGAGATGAATACTTTATTGATTGAAGTAGAAGCAATTCTTAACTCAAGGCCAATTTGTGCTGTATCTGACAACGAAGTACATCGGCAGAATTTCAAATGTTTTTCTTGGCACAGATAAAAAGGTTCGTGTTGTAGATGTCAAAACAGCTGATGGAAAATTGAGAAGACCAATACATAAGCTGGTTTTACTACCAATTAAATCAACTGATTCAAGGCCGCCGGAATGTTCCAATACGCAATAAATTAAGATCCTACAATCAAAATCATTTATTATAATATGCGTTAATTTTTTGTTTAACTTTGCATTGTAATGTTTTCTTAATATTTTTTAATGTAAGTTGATTTGATTTCCTAAATTTTGTAAAAATAAAATTATTCAATGATTAACATTTGTAAACCAAGCACTGATGACAAAATTGAAAATTTCAAAAGCAACTGTTTGTTACAGTTTTTTGCATTAATTTTTTGTATATTATAATGTTTAATTGAAACTTGTTTTAAAATTAATTGTCATCAATAATAATTTGATAAAAGGAAAATTTATATTAACAATAAAATCATTCTGAGTTCAAAATTTAAACTTATCTCATGTGTTCAATTAATTTATTGGCTTTGTTTTTAGCGAAATTAGTTTTGTGTGGTGATTTCTAGTATTCGAATAGTGTTACAGTCCACTGAGTTTGCTAATCGAACAATATATATATATTAGACTGGTCGTTAAAAACTAAATTTTCCGAGACGCCCCCCAGAGAAATTCTTTGTGGTCAAAAAACCATAACGGCTTTACTTTTTTTTTTTAAGTGAAAAGAACACGTGCCGCAAAATCATCGAAGTTTATTTTTTGATAAAATTGTTAATATCTCAAAAAATATGCAGATGTCAAAAAAATCACATAATCATTTTTGCAGGAAATTTAATTCTCTACAAAAAAGTCCAAGTCATTTTTTTCCTAAAACCTATATTTCTGATGATATTTTGAAATTAAACTTGAAATTTTTCGAAACTCGTAAAACCAAATGATGAAAATTTCGACGAAAAAGTACTAATTTTGATTTTTTTTGTCACGATTATTTTTTTATACATTTTATTCTATAGCATAAGAAGAAAATTAGGAGTTTTTCGTCATCTTTATTTCTTATGTTTTTTAAAAATTACGAAAACTTACAAGTTCATTTTCAAAATATCATGAGAACTAAACGTTTTCGGGAAAAAATGACTTGGACCTTTTTTGTAGAGAATTAAATTTCCTACAAAAACGGTATTGTGATTTTTTTTGACATCTGCATATTTTTTGAGATATTAACAATTTTATCAAAAAATAAACTTCGATGATTTTGCGGCACGTGTTCTTTTGACTTAAAAAAAAAAAAAATAGTGCCGTCGTGGTTTTTTGACCACAAAGAATTTTTCTAGGGGGCGTCTCGGAAAATTTAGTTTTTAACGACCAGTCTAATATATATATATATATATATATATATATATATATATATATATATATATATATATATATATATATATATATATATATATATATATATATATATATATATATATATATATATATGTATATATAGATATATATTTATATATATATATATATATATATATATATATATATATATATATATATATATATATATATATATATATATATATATATATATATATATATATATATATATATATATATATATATATATATATATATATATATATATCTCGATGGTCTAGCGCACAGATGTGGTAAGTGACATTTAGCAAATTGTTCAGTACAGGCGTTTGAAAGTTTACACTTCAATAAAAATTGAAAATGTAAAATATTATGTGGTGGAATTCGATAGAGTTTTATAGTAGTTATCTAGTCTTTATTGTAATTATGTCTTTCTACATGATAGAACTTAAGAGATACATGAATAATATTTAGTTTTATACAAACCATAAGTACTTATCACAGTAAATGTGCAGTACAGTACAGTACAACAATGCCATCTACTGGATAAAATATTAAACATACACATACAATATTTTTACATCATATGAAAAATGAAATGGAGAATTTTATAGAGTAGTTAACTCATTTTCTCAAAAAATGTCACTTACCTTACATCTGTGCGCTAGACCATCGATATATATATATATATATATATATATATATATATATATATATATATATACATATATATATATATATATATATATATATATATATATATATATATATATATATATATATATATATATATATATATATATATATATATATATATATATATTTTTTTTTTTTTTTTTTTTTTTTTTTTTTTTTTTTAAGGCGTTCATGCTCCATGTAGGAGCGTTGCCAGGCTAATCAGCTTCGAATATTCACCACGGTCATTCGCAACAGCGACATAGTTACCATGGCAGCCGATTTTTTTAAGGTCGTTTATTACGTCAGTCTCCCATTGTAGTCGTGGTCTTCCTCGCGGTCTACCACTCCCTGGGGT
>OY856187.1:34657992-34665492 GCA_963693315.1 Diogma glabrata | reverse complement strand
TACAAAATTCGTTAAATAAATTTGTAAATGTTCAACCTTTTCGTAAATTTAGATTAATCGATTAATAATTTTTTTGTTCGATTAATCGAACAATTTGCGAAATGATCAATTAATCGAACAATCGATTAATCTAACCATGCCCTACTTGTGGGTACACTTTATTTTTTGTTTTTCCGTCTGGTGCGTACACGAATAAATCGAAATAAAGACGGTTTTCCTAACGCGCCAGCTACATATAGTTGTCCATGTCCATGTGAGAAGAACGGATTCTTCAAATCTAGTCCACATACTGGCAGTAGCTGTCCGTGTGCTTTGTTGATGGTAATTGCAAAAGCGAGTTGCACTGGAAACTAAACGTTTGAATCTGTTGTGATCATTGAAATATGTGGCCTGTCTGTCGTGGCAACACTACATCTTCCTCTTCGAATTTTCCACTCAAAATTGTATCTTCAATGACATTGTTCATCATCTTTTTCACCGAAGTTCAACAAAGTTTGTGCAATTTCAAAATATGTGACATATTTGAAATTACAATATATGTCACAACAACACATAAAAACCTTTTCAGACCTAGGTTCCACAACATAATGCTTTTTGAGACGTTGATGGACGCAAATTTCTATTTTTTTATATTCTTCTTAAAGAATGGAAAACTTAATAATAAATCCTTTCACATAATAATGTACGATATAGGGCAATATTTCATGATAGGATGGAGAAAATAAAAACAATATACTTCTTTTTTCAAATTTGTAGGAACAAAGCTAAAATTAGGTTCCTAATTGCCCTAGTGCTAGAAGCATATACCAAGATCATATAACGCATTGTTTACCTCAAGCCAGCATATATAATAATTATATGGAAGCTCATTTGTTCGAGCAAGCTAAAAGTTCATTCTTTTAAAAAATAAAAAAATTACGTCCATCAACACCTTAGAAAGCATGTTCTTATGTGTTGTTGTGACACACATTGTAGTTCCTACTACCCAACATAAAAAAATAGAGCGTTATCGTCAAAGAATAAACCATAACTAAGACTAAGGGTACTATCGTTGATTGAAAAAAGTACATCCGCCAGCACACCTAAAATATCACTTATCCTCTTAATATAAGTGATATCTTACTGCCATTGTCGGTAGTATACGATATCTCACGTTAACTGATTTGCCAGTAGCAGGTACTAAAGTAGGCCGCTTTGTCACATCCATAGATCCAAAATTTGAAATTTTACATATGTTCCTGCGGGCGGGCATATATTATAAATTCAATGGTATTAATGCATTGTAACTGTTTGCAAATCACTATTGCAAACATGTTGCCGGCGAAGGGCCACATTTTTAATTAGTTTGTTTATCATACTTGCTATCCATGTTTGATTATACATAAGCTATGCTTCTTTGTATAGTATTTGTGCGAATTCCATTTCGTAATTTTGAGCTTTTAATCGATGTTATCAACTATCTTTCTTAGTTGAAGAAACATGCATTACCTATACAATTGCAAACCAATAACATATTTAGTTTATTACCAATAACAATAACACATTGTATAGATGATAAAATTTGTAACATCATTATGTGTTAATTTCAAATACATATAGTTTTGATAAACAAATGTAATTGTTTCAGATTATACTTTCATTTTTCAATTTCATTAAATTATGTTCAACAAAAAAATTGATCAAAGGAATCTAACCGTATAAAACGATATTTAAAGAAAAATCAAATTAAATTATTATCAACATTTAGGCAGAACCCCTTAAGATAATTATAATGGCCCTACCTGGGGTTCCATTCAAAAAAAAATTAGCTTGTTACCTATGCGCAAGTGTACACAACAACTTCTCAAAGTTTCATGATGATCGGATGAATGGTTTATTAATGCATAAACGACAAACATACATACTTTCAATTTTATATATATAGAATAGAAGATAATGGATAACAAATTCACAAACTCAAACAAAATTCGGTTTCCGTTTCTGATATTATTCACCACCGTCAACCAAATTAGAAACAGAAACAGAAACTGAAAATTTTCAGTTTCAGTTTCGGTTTCTGTTTCTGTTGTATGTGAATGCACGGCTTTATACAGATGTTGAAGTTTACTATGAATTGAATAAATTGATTTACGCTGCCATCTGAAAGTAGGCTTATGAACCATCCGTATTGAATATTTATTTCGCAATTAAAAAATATTTAGGAATTTAATCAAAATAAAAATTATCCTATCTCTCATTATACACACACTGAACACAATTTTATTAAGATTGGTTACGTTGTTGCGGAGTTTATCGCGGACAAACATCGTGACACGTGATTTTTATATATATAAGATGCTCAATATTGTCAGTAATTGTTAGTAATAGTACATAAAGAAACTTAAATTATTTAATTGTAGTAAAATGAGAAATTTCATAGATAATTTTTTTTTGATGTCAGAAATTTTATTTTTCATTCATACAAACTATGATATTTAAACAGTAGGCTTTGTTTTAACTGTCGGCAATTCTTCTTGTCGTCGATAATTTTGCTTTGTCGTTATGAGAATTCTTTGTTGTCATTTTTTGTTCTAACAAAATGAAATATAATTTCATCTTAGTAGGCGCATAAATTTGTAATTTATTTTTGACAAATAAACAAACATGCAAATATTTATGAATGAAAACGGACATTTTTATTATTTGCATTTTTACATAATTTTGTATTATTAAATAATTTGTAGAAAAATTTTGTTTAGAAACTAATAATTATCTTTTAAACAAAATTATAATTAAAAAAAATTATCTCATTAAATACCACTCTTCATTGAAATTTTTGTCTAAAATTTTTCAATTTTACTCATTAAATTATTTTTAAGCAACACTGCTCAATCAAACCACTACTTAAACCACTCGTCCTTCGGACTCGTGGTTTATTGTGCGCTTTGATTCGCAGTGTTGCTAAATAATTTAATTCGTAAAATCAAAAAATTTTCGAAAAAATTTCAATGACTCGTGGTATTACAACCGATAATTTTTAAAATTATTCAAGTTGTGTTTTGAATGAAATCCCATATAAATTTTATTGAATTTATTCTCTTTTCCCCCTTTTGCAGCGCCAAAAGAAATTTAAATTATTTAATTGTAGCAAAATGAGAAATTTCATAGATAATTTTTAAAATTATTCAAGTTGTGTTTTGTATGAAATCCCATATAAATTTTATTGAATTTCGTTTCTTTTCCCCCTCTTGCAGTGCCATTGCAGCAAATACCGGAACAAAATAATCGCTCAATAACATATGATAGTCTATATGGGCCCTACATGGATGATTGAAAAGTCGATAAAGCAGGTTTGACAGTAAATTAATTAATTTACGCCGCCATCTGAAAGTTTGCTTATGAACTATCCATATTTAACTTTTAATTCGTAATTAAAAAATATTTAGGCGTTTAATTAAAATAAAAACTATCCTATCTCTCAAGTTGGACCATTATACACACACTGAACACAATTTTATTAAGATTGGTTAGGTTGTTGCGGAGTTTATCGCGGAAAAACATCGTGACACGTGATTTTTATATATATAAGAAGATATATATTAATATATATATATATATATATATATATATATATATATATATATATATATATATATATATATATATATATATATATATATATATATATATATATATATATATATATATATATATATATATATATATATATATATATATATATATATATATATATATATATATATATATATATATATATATATATATATATATATATATATATATATATATATATATATATATATATATATATATATATATATATATATAAATATATATCGATGGTCTAGCGCACAGATGTAAGGTAAGTGACATTTTTTGAGAAAATGAGTTAACTACTCTATAAAATTCTCCATTTCATTTTTCATATGATGTAAAAATATTGTATGTGTATGTTTAATATTTTATCCAGTAGATGGCATTGTTGTACTGTACTGTACTGCACATGTACTGTGATAAGTACTTATGGTTTGTATAAAACTAAATATTATTCATGTATCTCTTAAGTTCTATCATGTAGAAAGACATAATTACAATAAAGACTAGATAACTACTATAAAACTCTATCGAATTCCACCACATAATATTTTACATTTTCAATTTTTATTGAAGTGTAAACTTTCAAACGCCTGTACTGAACAATTTGCTAAATGTCACTTACCACATCTGTGCGCTAGACCATCGAGATATATATATATATATATATATATATATATATATATATATATATATATATATATATATATATATATATATATATATATGCCGCAAAATCATCGAAGTTTATTTTTTGATAAAATTGTTAATATCTCAAAAAATATGCAGATGTCAAAAAAAATCACATAACCATTTTTGTAGGAAATTTAATTCTCTACAAAAAAGTCCAAGTCATTTTTTTCCTAAAACCTATATTTCTGATGATATTTTGAAATAAAACTTGAAATTCTTCGAAACTCGTAAAACCAAATGATGAAAATTTCGACGAAAAAGTACTAATTTTGATTTTTTTTGTCACGATTATTTTTTTATACATTTCATTCTATAGCATAAGAAGAAAATTAGGACTTTTTCGACATCTTTATTTTTTATGTTTTTTAAAAATTACGAAAACTTACAAGTTCATTTTCAAAATATCATGAGATCTATACGTTTTCCGGAAAAAATGGCATGGACCTTTTTTGTAGAGAATTAAATTTCCTACAAAATTTGTTATGTGATTTTTTTTGACATCTTCATATTTTATGAGATATTGGAAAAAATCTACGAATTTTTCAAAAAATCAACTTTGACGATTTTGCGGCACGTGTTCTTTTGATTTAAAAAAAAAAAAATAATGCCGTTGTGGTTTTTTGACCACAAAGAATTTTTCTAGGGGGCGTCTCGGAAAATTTAGTTTTTAACGACCAGTCTAATATATATATATATATATATATATATATATATATATATATATATATATATATATATATATATATATATATATATATATATATATATATATATATATATATATATATATATATATATATATATATATATATATATATATATATATATAATATATATTTCATATATATTATAACATATATTTCGCAAATTTCTATTTTTTTATATTCTTCTTAAAGAATGGAAAACTTAATAATAAATCCTTTCACATAATAATGTACGATATAGGGCAATATTTCATGATAGGATGGAGAAAATAAAAACAATATACTTCTTTTTTCAAATTTGTAGGAACAAAGCTAAAATTAGGTTCCTAATTGCCCTAGTGCTAGAAGCATATACCAAGATCATATAACGCATTGTTTACCTCAAGCCAGCATATATAATAATTATATGGAAGCTCATTTGTTCGAGCAAGCTAAAAGTTCATTCTTTTAAAAAATAAAAAAATTACGTCCATCAACACCTTAGAAAGCATGTTCTTATGTGTTGTTGTGACACACATTGTAGTTCCTACTACCCAACATAAAAAAATAGAGCGTTATCGTCAAAGAATAAACCATAACTAAGACTAAGGGTACTATCGTTGATTGAAAAAAGTACATCCGCCAGCACACCTAAAATATCACTTATCCTCTTAATATAAGTGATATCTTACTGCCATTGTCGGTAGTATACGATATCTCACGTTAACTGATTTGCCAGTAGCAGGTACTAAAGTAGGCCGCTTTGTCACATCCATAGATCCAAAATTTGAAATTTTACATATGTTCCTGCGGGCGGGCATATATTATAAATTCAATGGTATTAATGCATTGTAACTGTTTGCAAATCACTATTGCAAACATGTTGCCGGCGAAGGGCCACATTTTTAATTAGTTTGTTTATCATACTTGCTATCCATGTTTGATTATACATAAGCTATGCTTCTTTGTATAGTATTTGTGCGAATTCCATTTCGTAATTTTGAGCTTTTAATCGATGTTATCAACTATCTTTCTTAGTTGAAGAAACATGCATTACCTATACAATTGCAAACCAATAACATATTTAGTTTATTACCAATAACAATAACACATTGTATAGATGATAAAATTTGTAACATCATTATGTGTTAATTTCAAATACATATAGTTTTGATAAACAAATGTAATTGTTTCAGATTATACTTTCATTTTTCAATTTCATTAAATTATGTTCAACAAAAAAATTGATCAAAGGAATCTAACCGTATAAAACGATATTTAAAGAAAAATCAAATTAAATTATTATCAACATTTAGGCAGAACCCCTTAAGATAATTATAATGGCCCTACCTGGGGTTCCATTCAAAAAAAAATTAGCTTGTTACCTATGCGCAAGTGTACACAACAACTTCTCAAAGTTTCATGATGATCGGATGAATGGTTTATTAATGCATAAACGACAAACATACATACTTTCAATTTTATATATATAGAATAGAAGATAATGGATAACAAATTCACAAACTCAAACAAAATTCGGTTTCCGTTTCTGATATTATTCACCACCGTCAACCAAATTAGAAACAGAAACTGAAAATTTTCAGTTTCAGTTTCGGTTTCTGTTTCTGTTGTATGTGAATGCACGGCTTTATACAGATGTTGAAGTTTACTATGAATTGAATAAATTGATTTACGCTGCCATCTGAAAGTAGGCTTATGAACCATCCGTATTGAATATTTATTTCGCAATTAAAAAATATTTAGGAATTTAATCAAAATAAAAATTATCCTATCTCTCATTATACACACACTAAACACAATTTTATTAAGATTGGTTACGTTGTTGCGGAGTTTATCGCGGACAAACATCGTGACACGTGATTTTTATATATATAAGATGCTCAATATTGTCAGTAATTGTTAGTAATAGTACATAAAGAAACTTAAATTATTTAATTGTAGTAAAATGAGAAATTTCATAGATAATTTTTAAAATTATTCAAGTTGTGTTTTGAATGAAATCCCATATAAATTTTATTGAATTTATTCTCTTTTCCCCCTTTTGCAGCGCCAAAAGAAATTTAAATTATTTAATTGTAGCAAAATGAGAAATTTCATAGATAATTTTTAAAATTATTCAAGTTGTGTTTTGTATGAAATCCCATATAAATTTTATTGAATTTCGTTTCTTTTCCCCCTCTTGCAGTGCCATTGCAGCAAATACCGGAACAAAATAATCGCTCAATAACATATGATAGTCTATATGGGCCCTACATGGATGATTGAAAAGTCGATAAAGCAGGTTTGACAGTAAATTAATTAATTTACGCCGCCATCTGAAAGTTTGCTTATGAACTATCCATATTTAACTTTTAATTCGTAATTAAAAAATATTTAGGCGTTTAATCAAAATAAAAACTATCCTATCTCTCAAGTTGGACCATTATACACACACTGAACACAATTTTATTAAGATTGGTTAGGTTGTTGCGGAGTTTATCGCGGACAAACATCGTGACACGTGATTTTT
>OY856187.1:34587539-34657792 GCA_963693315.1 Diogma glabrata | reverse complement strand
ACGACAGTAAAAAGACAGATCTTTAGTTAACAAAATCCCAAACTTTATTTATCAACCAAAATACAGCAGCTTCCGTTTTTCCTTACAATAAATTCCAGGGTCTCCAATTTATGTACAATAAACTTCACCGCTTTTCCACAATTTGAATCAATAATATTCGGAATCGTAAAATCTGTATTTACTATTCCACAAAGTTCAGATTCTTTTACTATTAGTACCCAGGCTCAAGTACCACCGATTATTCCTTATACATTCGAATATTTGTAAAACACTTTTAATTGCAAAATTAAAACTGCCTATCTGATATTTTTGTTTGCTTATTTATATCGAAAAATAAATAAATCGAAACTTCTATAATCCACTAGAAATCAATACTACGTAGTCCGTACATCTGAAATAGGCCACACCTGTTTTCATTCATACTTGCATTTGTATTAGCGAACTCAAATTTAATTTATGCAAAATGTATTAGGTAACTCCTTTTAATTCATTAATGTAAACATTTGTATAACAAATTTAATTGCGGTTTAATTGCCAATTAATGCGGTAGATAACATCATTAATTCGTTTGATTATTTTATATGGGCCTTCCCAATCTGGCTGCAGCTTGGGTGATCTTCCCTTAGTTCTTCTGGGGTTGTATAGCCATACCAATTCTCCTTCTTGAAAACCGCCACTATTTGCATTTATGTCGTACCTGGTTTTCATTTTGTCACTGGCAATCTTAATGTGGTCTCGAACCTGCTGATGAATTTTATTCATCTTCTCCCTTAGCTGTCCCACATAATCCGTTTTCGTGGATACCAGACCTCCAGGGATGCCCAACTCGATGTCACTAGGAAGATGTAGTTCTCTTCCGAACATGATATTCGCTGGCGTTTCACTTGTCGTATCGTGCACTGCGCTACGATAGGCCATCAAGAATAACGGGAGATCCTTGTCCCAATTTCTTTGGTTGGCTTCTACTACCTTTGACAAATGTTCTTCCATGGTTCGGTTGAATCGTTCTACCATGCCATCCGACTGCGGGTTCATAGGTGTAGTTCGTGTTTTTCTAATGCCGAGTGTTCTGCACAGCTCTTCCATCAGTTGAGATTCGAAATTCCTTCCCTGGTCGGTATGCAACTCGAGCGGTGTTCCATATCTGCAAACCCATTCATTGACTAATGTTTCCGCGACCGTAACTGCTTCCTGGTTCGGTATTGCATAGGCTTCCGGCCATTTTGTAAAGTAATCAATGACCACCATGATGTATTTGTTACCTTTTGTAGTTTCCGGAAATGGCCCCGCGATGTCTATAGCAATTCTCTCCATTGGGGCTCCCACATTGTACTGCTGCATCTCTCCTCGAGTTCTAGTCTTTGGTCCTTTGCCCGCCGCACAAGTATCACATCGCCGACACCATTGCTCTACGTCGGTTCGATACCTTACCCAATAAAACCTCTCCCTTACTTTAGCCAGGGTTTTATTGACTCCCAGGTGTCCTCCAGAAATACTTCCATGCAGCTTTCCCAGTACCTCTTCTACTCGACTTGATGGCAACACCAGTTGCTCTAACACTTTCTTTCCATCAGCGGACTCCCATTTTCTTTTTAATATCCCGTTATCCATCAATAGTGAGTCCCACTGCGCCCAGTAGCATTTCACCTCCGTACTTAAAGGTGCGACCTCTTTCCACTCCGGTCGCCTTCCCCCAGTTTTCCAATTTAATATTGGAGCCATAGCTGGATCTTCTAGCTGCTCTCTTTTAATTGCCTCGGTACACCAATCGTCAAGAGTTTGGAACTTATATATATATATATAACTTATAATATATATATATATATATATATATATATATATATATATATATATATATATATATATATATATATATATATATATATATATATATATATATATATATATATTGTAACGACTCTTCGTTGGTTCTTTTAGATTATTGAGCAAATACGACAGTAAAAAGACAGATCTTTAGTTAACAAAATCCCAAACTTTATTTATCAACCAAAATACAGCAGCTTCCGTTTTTCCTTACAATAAATTCCAGGGTCTCCAATTTATGTACAATAAACTTCACCGCTTTTCCACAATTTGAATCAATAATATTCGGAATCGTAAAATCTGTATTTACTATTCCACAAAGTTCAGATTCTTTTACTATTAGTACCCAGGCTCAAGTACCACCGATTATTCCTTATACATTCGAATATTTGTAAAACACTTTTAATTGCAAAATTAAAACTGCCTATCTGATATTTTTGTTTGCTTATTTATATCGAAAAATAAATAAATCGAAACTTCTATAATCCACTAGAAATCAATACTACGTAGTCCGTACATCTGAAATAGGCCACACCTGTTTTCATTCATACTTGCATTTGTATTAGCGAACTCAAATTTAATTTATGCAAAATGTATTAGGTAACTCCTTTTAATTCATTAATGTAAACATTTGTATAACAAATTTAATTGCGGTTTAATTGCCAATTAATGCGGTAGATAACATCATTAATTCGTTTGATTATTTTATATGGGCCTTCCCAATCTGGCTGCAGCTTGGGTGATCTTCCCTTAGTTCTTCTGGGGTTGTATAGCCATACCAATTCTCCTTCTTGAAAACCGCCACTATTTGCATTTATGTCGTACCTGGTTTTCATTTTGTCACTGGCAATCTTAATGTGGTCTCGAACCTGCTGATGAATTTTATTCATCTTCTCCCTTAGCTGTCCCACATAATCCGTTTTCGTGGATACCAGACCTCCAGGGATGCCCAACTCGATGTCACTAGGAAGATGTAGTTCTCTTCCGAACATGATATTCGCTGGCGTTTCACTTGTCGTATCGTGCACTGCGCTACGATAGGCCATCAAGAATAACGGGAGATCCTTGTCCCAATTTCTTTGGTTGGCTTCTACTACCTTTGACAAATGTTCTTCCATGGTTCGGTTGAATCGTTCTACCATGCCATCCGACTGCGGGTTCATAGGTGTAGTTCGTGTTTTTCTAATGCCGAGTGTTCTGCACAGCTCTTCCATCAGTTGAGATTCGAAATTCCTTCCCTGGTCGGTATGCAACTCGAGCGGTGTTCCATATCTGCAAACCCATTCATTGACTAATGTTTCCGCGACCGTAACTGCTTCCTGGTTCGGTATTGCATAGGCTTCCGGCCATTTTGTAAAGTAATCAATGACCACCATGATGTATTTGTTACCTTTTGTAGTTTCCGGAAATGGCCCCGCGATGTCTATAGCAATTCTCTCCATTGGGGCTCCCACATTGTACTGCTGCATCTCTCCTCGAGTTCTAGTCTTTGGTCCTTTGCCCGCCGCACAAGTATCACATCGCCGACACCATTGCTCTACGTCGGTTCGATACCTTACCCAATAAAACCTCTCCCTTACTTTAGCCAGGGTTTTATTGACTCCCAGGTGTCCTCCAGAAATACTTCCATGCAGCTTTCCCAGTACCTCTTCTACTCGACTTGATGGCAACACCAGTTGCTCTAACACTTTCTTTCCATCAGCGGACTCCCATTTTCTTTTTAATATCCCGTTATCCATCAATAGTGAGTCCCACTGCGCCCAGTAGCATTTCACCTCCGTACTTAAAGGTGCGACCTCTTTCCACTCCGGTCGCCTTCCCCCAGTTTTCCAATTTAATATTGGAGCCATAGCTGGATCTTCTAGCTGCTCTCTTTTAATTGCCTCGGTACACCAATCGTCAAGAGTTTGGAACTTAATTTGCTTCACTGTCATTGCCTCTTTTCTCTCAGTCCTGCTACATGGCTTGCGCTCCTCAATACAGGGCCTTCTAGAAAGATCTTCAGCGTTACAATGTATCCTTCTCTTCCCCTGTTCAACGCGGCAATCTTCTTCCTTTTTGACATTTGCCTCCTTTCTCTCAATCCTGCTATATGACTTGCGCTCCTCAACACAGGGTCTTCTTGATAGATCTTCAGCGTTACAATGTATCCTTCTCTTCCGGTGTTCAACGCGGCAATCTCCTTCCTTTTTGACATCCACTTGCTTGTTTGAAAGGTTCATCAACCGGCCTGGAACTACTCCTTCTTTTGCTGCTACTCGTGTTTTGCATTCTTGTCTGATGTGCCCTAACTGCCCACAATTCCAGCATCTTACTCTGCTAGATCTTCTTCGTTGATTTCGTTCAGGCTTATCTTCCAACTTTTTGACATGCATTATCACTTCATCAAGCGCTGCTTTTAGTGGCTCTTCAGAAACTTCCGTCTTACGTACTCTATCTAAGGCAAGCGCTCTTTTTCCAGCTTCCATTTGTAGGGCCAATGCTAAGACTTCCGCAGGTACTTTCTTTCCGCTCAGATACAGCTGATTTCTCATTTGTATATCTCGAAGAGCATTGATAAATGTATCAGCTGCCAGCTCATCTCGATGTTCAGCATTATAGTTCGGGTATGACAGATTAACCAGTCTGACAATGTCAGCCTCTAATTCTTGCAAAGTTTCACTGACTCCCTGTTTTCGTGTTCTGAGCTGCATGCGATGGAGAGCTTGCATATGACTTTCCCCATATCTAACTTCTAAGGCCTCCATCAGCTTGCTGTAATCACGCTCTGTCGCTGATAGTGTCTGCAAAATTTCAGCAGCAGGTCCCTTCAATGCCAATATAAGCGCATTTGCTTTTTGCTGGTTATCTACCCCAGTTGTTGCTATCTCAAATTGCAACTTAAATATCTGATACGATGATGATCCATCAAATGCGGGTGTTTTCACTCTAGCTGGGGCTGAAGTAGTTGATGGATTGATCATGTTACCGGACTTCCCTTGTGCTATTTCTTGACGTAATTCACTTGAAAGTTTGCATAATTTCTCTTCATGTTCTTCGGTAACTTTCCGCAGCTCCCTTTCCATGTTGTTAATTTTAACCTCCGCACTGGATACACGTGACTCGATTACTTCACGTAGACTTTCTTGCTTTGCCATCATACAGCTGCCAGTTTCTCTTGTCGGGCCATCAGATTGTTTCCTTGTTTGGCGATCATATCAGCAAATTGTTGTGTTTGGTTGTTTCCTTGTTTGGCCATCATATCAGCAAATTGTTGTTGTTGCTCTACTTTTTGTTCTGCTGCCAGTTTTTCTTGTCGGGCCATCATATCAGCAAGTTGTTGTTGTTGCTGCACTTTTTGTTCTGCTGCCTGTTTCTCTTGTCGGGCCATCATATCAGCAAGTTGTTGTTGTTGCTCTACTTTTTGTTGTTGTTGCTGTGCCATCATTTCTTTCATCAACACCATCATCGGATCAATTGTTGGAACATTCTGAACCGGAGCTTCCTCCGACTCTACTTCTATGACCTCTGTGTTTAGGCCTGCTTCTTCTAAAACTTTACGCAGCCGGAATGCAAGTTCTGCCTTCGTTCCATGGATTGGAGCATTCCTTTTATTCAACTCATCCTTCAGCTGAGTCTGGCTGAGATCACTAATATTTACTGTCTTGACCATTGTTTCAATAATCCCACTTCTGACACCACTGTAACGACTCTTCGTTGGTTCTTTTCGATTATTGAACAAACACGACAGTAAAAGACAGATCTTTAGTTAACAGAATCTCAAACTTTATTTGTCATCAAATTACAGCAGCTTCCGTTTTTCCTTACAATAAATTCCAGGGTCTCCAATTTATGTACAATAAACTTCACCGCTTTTCCACAATTTGAATCAATAATATTCGGAATCGTAAAATCTGTATTTACTATTCCACTAAGTTCAGATTCTTTCACTATTAGTACCCAGGCTCAAGTACCACCGATTATTCCTTATACATTCGAATATTTGTAAAACACTTTTAATTGCAAAAGTAAAACTGACTGTCTGATATTTTTGTTTGCTTATTTATATCGAAAAATAAATAAATCGAAACTTCTATAATCCACTAGAAATCAATACTACGTAGTCTGTACATCTTGAATAGGCCACACCTGTTTTCATTCATACTTGCATTTGTATTAGCGAACTCAAATTTAATTTATGCAAAATGTATTAGGTAACTCCTTTTAATTCATTAATGTAAACATTTGTATAACAAATTTAATTTACATTAATTTATGCAATACAATTTGCAATACAAGTAAAAGATTGAAAAAGGAGTTAACTTTTAATTCATGAATGAGTAAATAAAATTAACCCATTCTGGACGAAGTTTATTACATTGCCCTCCATTTAGTTTTGTTCGTCCCGAACAATATCAGAGATCGCATTGGTGCTGTTACCTTGGTACGGTGCCAACCTTTGCAGATGTATCACTTTCATCTTGGTACGGGGTCCCTTTTGTATGCGGTAGATAACATCATTAATTCGTTTGATTATTTTATATGGGCCTTCCCAATCTGGCTGCAGCTTGGGTGATCTTCCCTTAGTTCTTCTGGGGTTGTATAGCCATACCAATTCTCCTTCTTGAAAACCGCCACTATTTGCATTTATGTCGTACCTGGTTTTCATTTTGTCACTGGCAATCTTAATGTGGTCTCGCACCTGCTGATGGATTTTATTCATCTTCTCCCTTAGTTGTCCCACATAATCTGTTTTCGTGGATACCAGACCTCCAGGGATGCCCAACTCGATGTCACTAGGAAGATGTAGTTCTCTTCCGAACATGATATTCGCTGGCGTTTCACTTGTCGTATCGTGCACTGCGCTACGATAGGCCATCAAGAATAACGGAAGATCCTTGTCCCAATTTCTTTGGTTGGCTTCTACTACCTTTGACAAATGTTCTTCCATGGTTCGGTTGAATCGTTCTACCATGCCATCTGACTGCGGGTTCATAGGTGTAGTTCGTGTTTTTCTAATGCCGAGTGTTCTGCACAGCTCTTCCATCAGTTGAGATTCGAAATTCCTTCCCTGGTCGGTATGCAACTCGAGCGGTGTTCCATATCTGCAAACCCATTCATTGACTAATGTTTCCGCGACCGTAACTGCTTCCTGGTTCGGTCAGCAGCTTTCCCAGTACCTCTTCCACTCGACTTGATGGCAACACCAGTTGTTCTAACACTTTCTTTCCATCAGCGGACTCCCATTTTCTTTTAAATAACCCGTTGTCCATAAATAGTGAGTCCCATTGCGCCCAGTAGCATTTCACCTCCGTACTTAAAGGTGCGACCTCTTTCCACTCCGGTCGCCTTCCCTCAGTTTTTCATTTCAATATTGGTGCCATAGCTGGATCTTCTAGCTGCTCTCTTTTCATCGCCTCGGTACACCAATCGTCAGGAGTTTGGAACTTAATTTGCTTCACTGTCATTGCCGCTTGTCTCTCAGTCCTGCTACATGGCTTGCGCTCCTCAACACAGGGTCTTCTTGAAAGATCTTCAGCGTTACAATGTATCTTTCTCTTCCGGTGTTCAACGCGGCAATCTCCTTCCTTTTTGACATTTGCCTCCTTTCTCTCAGTCCTGCTATATGACTTGCGCTCCTCAACACAGGGTCTTCTTGAAAGATCTTCAGCGTTACAATGTATCCTTCTCTTCCGGTGTTCAACGTGGCAATCTCCTTCCTTTTTGACATCCACTTGCTTGTTTGAAAGGTTCATCAACCGGCCTGGAACTACTTCTTCTTTTGCTGCTACTCGTGTTTTGCATTCCCGTCTGATGTGCCCTAACTGCCCACAATTCCAGCATCTTACTCTGTTAGATTTTCTTCGTTGATTTCGCTCAGGCTTATCTCCCAGACTTTTGACACGCATGATCACTTCCTCTAGCGCTGCTTTCAGTGGTTCCTCAGCAACTTCCATCTGACGTACTTTATCTGAGCCGTACGCTCTTTTTCCAGCTTCCATTTGCAGGGCCAATGCTAAGACTTCCGCAGGTAATTTCTTCCCGCTTAGATACAGCTGATTTCTCATTTGTATATCTCGAAGAGCATTGATAAATGTATCAGCTGCCAGCTCATCTCGATGTTCAGCGTTATAGTTCGGATATGACAGATTAACCAGTCTCACAATGTCAGCCTCTAATTCTTGCAAACTTTCGCTGACTCCCTGTTTTCGTGTCTTGAGCTGCATGCGATGGAGAGCTTGCATATGACTTTCCCCATATCTTACTTCTAAGGCCTCCATTAGCTTGCTGTAATCACGCTCTGTCGCTGATAGTGTCTGCAAAATTTCAGCAGCAGGTCCCTTCAATGCCAGTATAAGCGCATTTGCTTTTTGCTGGTGATCAATCCCAGTTGTTGCTATCTCAAATTGTATCTTAAATATCTGATACGATGTAGAGCCATCAAATGCGGGTGTTTTCACTCTAGCTGGAGCTGAAGTAGTTGATGGATTGATCATGCTACCTGACTTTACTTGTGCTATTTCTTGGCGGAATTCACTCGAAAGATGTCGTAATTTCTCTTCATGTTCTTCGGTAACTTTCCGCAGCTCCCTTTCCATGTTGTTGATTTTGACCTCTGCACTGGATATACGTGACTCGATTACTTCACGTAGACTTTCTTGCTTTGCCATCATATCAGCAAACTGTTGTCGTTGCTCGTTTCCTTGTTTGGCCATCATATCAGCAAGTTGTCGTTGTTGATCTAGTTTTTGTTCTGCTGCCAGTTTCTCTTGTCGGGCCATCATATCAGCAAGTTGTTGTTGTTGCTCTACTTTTTGTTCTGCTGCCAGTTTCTCTTGTCGGGCCATCATTTCTTTCATCAACACCATCATCGGATCAATTGCTGGGGCATTCTGAATCGGAACTTCCTCCGGCTCTATTTCTATGACCTCTGTGCTTTCACCTGCTTCTTCTAAAATTTTACGCAGCCGGAATGCAAGTTCTGCCTTCGTTCCATGGATTGGAGCATTCCTTTTCCTCAACTCGCCCTTTAGCTGGGTCTGGCTGAGATCACTAATATTTACTGTCTTGACCATTGTTTCAATAATCCCACTTCTGACACCACTGTAACGACTCTTCGTTGGTTCTTTTAGATTATTGAGCAAATACGACAGTAAAAAGAGAGATCTTTAGTTAACAAAATCCCAAACTTTATTTATCAACCAAATTACAGCAGCTTCCGTTTTTCCTTACAATAAATTTCAGGGTCTCCAATTTATGTACAATAAACTTCACCGCTTTTCCACAATTTGAATCAATAATATTCGGAATCGAAAAATCTGTATTTACTATTCCACAAAGTTCAGATTCTTTCACTATTAGTACCCAGGCTCAAGTACCACCGATTATTCCTTATACATTCGAATATTTGTAAAACACTTTTAATTGCAAAATTAAAACTGCCTATCTGATATTTTTGTTTGCTTATTTATATCGAAAAATAAATAAATCGAAACTTCTATAATCCACTAGAAATCAATACTACGTAGTCCGTACATCTGAAATAGGCCACACCTGTTTTCATTCATACTTGCATTTGTATTAGCGAACTCAAATTTAATTTATGCAAAATGTATTAGGTAACTCCTTTTAATTCATTAATGTAAACATTTGTATAACAAATTTAATTTGCATTAATTTATGCAATACAATTTGCAATACAAGTAAAAGATTGAAAAAGGAGTTAACTTTTAATTCATGAATGAGTAAATAAAATTAACCCATTCTGGACGAAGTTTATTACATTGCCCTCCATTTAGTTTTGTTCGTCCCGAACAATATCAGAGATCGCATTGGTGCTGTTACCTTGGTACGGTGCCAACCTTTGCAGATGTATCACTTTCATCTTGGTACGGGGTCCCTTTTGTATGCGGTAACATCATTAATTCGTTTGATTATTTTATATGGGCCTTCCCAATCTGGCTGCAGCTTGGGTGATCTTCCCTTAGTTCTTCTGGGGTTGTATAGCCATACCAATTCTCCTTCTTGAAAACCGCCACTATTTGCATTTATGTCGTACCTGGTTTTCATTTTGTCACTGGCAATCTTAATGTGGTCTCGAACCTGCTGATGAATTTTATTCATCTTCTCCCTTAGCTGTCCCACATAATCCGTTTTCGTGGATACCAGACCTCCAGGGATGCCCAACTCGATGTCACTAGGAAGATGTAGTTCTCTTCCGAACATGATATTCGCTGGCGTTTCACTTGTCGTATCGTGCACTGCGCTACGATAGGCCATCAAGAATAACGGGAGATCCTTGTCCCAATTTCTTTGGTTGGCTTCTACTACCTTTGACAAATGTTCTTCCATGGTTCGGTTGAATCGTTCTACCATGCCATCCGACTGCGGGTTCATAGGTGTAGTTCGTGTTTTTCTAATGCCGAGTGTTCTGCACAGCTCTTCCATCAGTTGAGATTCGAAATTCCTTCCCTGGTCGGTATGCAACTCGAGCGGTGTTCCATATCTGCAAACCCATTCATTGACTAATGTTTCCGCGACCGTAACTGCTTCCTGGTTCGGTATTGCATAGGCTTCCGGCCATTTTGTAAAGTAATCAATGACCACCATGATGTATTTGTTACCTTTTGTAGTTTCCGGAAATGGCCCCGCGATGTCTATAGCAATTCTCTCCATTGGGGCTCCCACATTGTACTGCTGCATCTCTCCTCGAGTTCTAGTCTTTGGTCCTTTGCCCGCCGCACAAGTATCACATCGCCGACACCATTGCTCTACGTCGGTTCGATACCTTACCCAATAAAACCTCTCCCTTACTTTAGCCAGGGTTTTATTGACTCCCAGGTGTCCTCCAGAAATACTTCCATACAGCTTTCCCAGTACCTCTTCTACTCGACTTGATGGCAACACCAGTTGCTCTAACACTTTCTTTCCATCAGCGGACTCCCATTTTCTTTTTAATATCCCGTTATCCATCAATAGTGAGTCCCACTGCGCCCAGTAGCATTTCACCTCCGTACTTAAAGGTGCGACCTCTTTCCACTCCGGTCGCCTTCCCCCAGTTTTCCAATTTAATATTGGAGCCATAGCTGGATCTTCTAGCTGCTCTCTTTTAATTGCCTCGGTACACCAATCGTCAAGAGTTTGGAACTTAATTTGCTTCACTGTCATTGCCTCTTTTCTCTCAGTCCTGCTACATGGCTTGCGCTCCTCAATACAGGGCCTTCTAGAAAGATCTTCAGCGTTACAATGTATCCTTCTCTTCCCCTGTTCAACGCGGCAATCTTCTTCCTTTTTGACATTTGCCTCCTTTCTCTCAATCCTGCTATATGACTTGCGCTCCTCAACACAGGGTCTTCTTGATAGATCTTCAGCGTTACAATGTATCCTTCTCTTCCGGTGTTCAACGCGGCAATCTCCTTCCTTTTTGACATCCACTTGTTTGTTTGAAAGGTTCATCAACCGGCCTGGAACTACTCCTTCTTTTGCTGCTACTCGTGTTTTGCATTCTTGTCTGATGTGCCCTAACTGCCCACAATTCCAGCATCTTACTCTGCTAGATCTTCTTCGTTGATTTCGTTCAGGCTTATCTTCCAACTTTTTGACATGCATTATCACTTCATCAAGCGCTGCTTTTAGTGGCTCTTCAGAAACTTCCGTCTTACGTACTCTATCTAAGGCAAGCGCTCTTTTTCCAGCTTCCATTTGTAGGGCCAATGCTAAGACTTCCGCAGGTACTTTCTTTCCGCTCAGATACAGCTGATTTCTCATTTGTATATCTCGAAGAGCATTGATAAATGTATCAGCTGCCAGCTCATCTCGATGTTCAGCATTATAGTTCGGGTATGACAGATTAACCAGTCTGACAATGTCAGCCTCTAATTCTTGCAAAGTTTCACTGACTCCCTGTTTTCGTGTTCTGAGCTGCATGCGATGGAGAGCTTGCATATGACTTTCCCCATATCTAACTTCTAAGGCCTCCATCAGCTTGCTGTAATCACGCTCTGTCGCTGATAGTGTCTGCAAAATTTCAGCAGCAGGTCCCTTCAATGCCAATATAAGCGCATTTGCTTTTTGCTGGTTATCTACCCCAGTTGTTGCTATCTCAAATTGCAACTTAAATATCTGATACGATGATGATCCATCAAATGCGGGTGTTTTCACTCTAGCTGGGGCTGAAGTAGTTGATGGATTGATCATGTTACCGGACTTCCCTTGTGCTATTTCTTGACGTAATTCACTTGAAAGTTTGCATAATTTCTCTTCATGTTCTTCGGTAACTTTCCGCAGCTCCCTTTCCATGTTGTTAATTTTAACCTCCGCACTGGATACACGTGACTCGATTACTTCACGTAGACTTTCTTGCTTTGCCATCATACAGCTGCCAGTTTCTCTTGTCGGGCCATCAGATTGTTTCCTTGTTTGGCGATCATATCAGCAAATTGTTGTGTTTGGTTGTTTCCTTGTTTGGCCATCATATCAGCAAATTGTTGTTGTTGCTCTACTTTTCGTTCTGCTGCCAGTTTTTCTTGTCGGGCCATCATATCAGCAAGTTGTTGTTGTTGCTGCACTTTTTGTTCTGCTGCCTGTTTCTCTTGTCGGGCCATCATATCAGCAAGTTGTTGTTGTTGCTCTACTTTTTGTTGTTGTTGCTGTGCCATCATTTCTTTCATCAACACCATCATCGGATCAATTGTTGGAACATTCTGAACCGGAGCTTCCTCCGACTCTACTTCTATGACCTCTGTGTTTAGGCCTGCTTCTTCTAAAACTTTACGCAGCCGGAATGCAAGTTCTGCCTTCGTTCCATGGATTGGAGCATTCCTTTTATTCAACTCATCCTTCAGCTGAGTCTGGCTGAGATCACTAATATTTACTGTCTTGACCATTGTTTCAATAATCCCACTTCTGACACCACTGTAACGACTCTTCGTTGGTTCTTTTCGATTATTGAACAAACACGACAGTAAAAGACAGATCTTTAGTTAACAGAATCTCAAACTTTATTTGTCATCAAATTACAGCAGCTTCCGTTTTTCCTTACAATAAATTCCAGGGTCTCCAATTTATGTACAATAAACTTCACCGCTTTTCCACAATTTGAATCAATAATATTCGGAATCGTAAAATCTGTATTTACTATTCCACTAAGTTCAGATTCTTTCACTATTAGTACCCAGGCTCAAGTACCACCGATTATTCCTTATACATTCGAATATTTGTAAAACACTTTTAATTGCAAAAGTAAAACTGACTGTCTGATATTTTTGTTTGCTTATTTATATCGAAAAATAAATAAATCGAAACTTCTATAATCCACTAGAAATCAATACTACGTAGTCTGTACATCTTGAATAGGCCACACCTGTTTTCATTCATACTTGCATTTGTATTAGCGAACTCAAATTTAATTTATGCAAAATGTATTAGGTAACTCCTTTTAATTCATTAATGCAAACATTTGTATAACAAATTTAATTTGCATTAATTTATGCAATACAATTTGCAATACAAGTAAAAGATTGAAAAAGGAGTTAACTTTTAATTCATGAATGAGTAAATAAAATTAACCCATTCTGGACGAAGTTTATTACAATATATATATATATATATATATATATATATATATATATATATATATATATATATATATATATATATATATATATATATATATATATATATATATATATATATATATATATATATATATATATATATATATATATATATATATATATATATATATATATATATATATATATATATATATATATATATATATATATATATATATAGTTAACATCTGTAATTCCACCAATACCCAAATCCAGAACATCGATTCAAAAGGCTAAATCAACACCACAAATCAACGCCATTTCAATATCAACATAACTAACATTTAAAACTAAATAATTTTGATAACATTTAAATTGCAAGTACGCAAATAAATATTAAACAATTTCATTTCATTTCATTTTCATTTTCTTTATAATTATAATTTGCAATGTTAAAGTAAAATCAAATTACATTATTAGGAATTATGTTGTTTGTTTGTGTAACAAAAAACTATAAAGTCGAGTTCAATCTTAAATAATGTGTTCACTCATATTTTGATTTTTAATAAAGTTACTGTCTAGAATCAAATTAATTATTTGTTAATTACTTACTCTCTACGTTTAATCCACAACATAACTGGCGCGGTTGATAAAAAAATAATTAAACATTTTCTTTTCTATACTTATAGTATAGAATAATAAAAGTGAAAAGTTTTTTCTATACTTATTGTATAGAATAATAAATAACCAAAAAAAATAAATCGAATGTATTAGCACCCACCAGAGGCGAGCTGTTCGATATAATATAAAAGTGGTTTCTATACTTATTGTATAGAATATTAAATAATTACCAAAAAATAAATCGAATGTAATAGCACCCACCAGTGGCGAGCTGTTCGATATAAAATAATTGTGAAAAGTTTTAAAATGGTGAAGCAGCCTTCGAGCCTGATCAACTCTGGTGGAATGTTTAATAAAGTATTCCTAACAATACTTTTGGCAAGGTGAGTAAACGAAATTTTACATTGCATAATTTTTCCCTTACAAAACCTTATACTTACACCTTTTATGTGAAAATCTAAAAAGATAAAAAACCATGAGTGAACCCAAGTAGAAAAAACTACTTGTAAAACATAAAATACAAATTTACTACACGTAATAAATTGTTTTTGCGCGTAGTGTAGAAATTTAAAACTGTAATGAAGAGCTGTCTCACTGGCGAACCAATGAGGCGGCATAGCAGGTCGCGTAACTAAATGAGGTTTTATTTTTGTGCTCCGGCTAATCACAGTATGGAGTTCGATTGGTAAACCCTGCTGCTCCAATACAAATGCAGACATGTACGCGAATTTTCAAAATAGATCAGAAATGGAAACAAATACAAGGGCAAAAATGAGACTCTGGCGACCCCCTTCTACTAAAGAACTACGGTCGGCACGTTCAACCCCCTCGTTCACTCACATACGCCCTCACATACACACACACATTCACACCCCTAAATCCCCCGAATAATAAAGAAAAAAAAAACAATCAACTAAACTCACCCATGGTTATATCCTCCTCACCTCCAAAATCCGCCTGGTTTCAGCCCTCCATCAGCACCGCCATATACACGTTGATTAAAATTAGGTGGTCGTAATTGATATGAAGCAGCGATGAATTAATTTGGTAATCAACAGCGTTGAAGAAATTTGTATTGAGAATCGTTGAACAAGTTTATCATCAAAATCGTTGAACAAATTCGCAGTCAAATGCGTTGACTAAATTTACAATCAAGTGTGTTGAATAATTTTATAATCAAAATCGTTGCATAAATTCGTAGTCAAATGCGTTGACTAAATTTATAATCAAAATCGTGGAATAATTACATAATCAGAATCGTTGCATAAATTCGTAGTCAAATGCGTTGACTAAATTTATATCTAAAATCGTGGAATCAGTTTATAAACAAATGCGTTGAATAAAGTAGTAACCAAAATCGTTGAATAAATTCGTAGTCAAATGCGTTGACTGAATTTATATCTAAAATCGTTGAATCAGTTTATAAACAAATGCGTTGAATAAAGTAGTAACCAAAATCGTTGAATAAATTCGCAGTCAAATGCGGTGACTGAATTTATATAAATTGCAATAAAAATTGTTGAACAAAGTAGTAACCAAAATCGTTGAATGAATTTGGTAATTACAGTCGAGTAGGTAGGAAGACAAAATATGCAGCAACAATCGATATAAAGAATTGTTGAGTCCAATTAGGAATACAGTTGAATACGGTACCAAAAACGCAATGTAGCTATTAGGGTAACTAAATGTTGATTGAATTCGTAATATGGTTGACTATGTTGATACTCCACGGCAATAGTTATATAAACACTCGTAGCAACACTTTGCGAATATAGTTGAGAAAAAAGTTGAAACTACAATATGGCACGACGTCGAATAAAGTGGTAATTAAAGCCGGAAACGCTGACCATACATTGCCATAAATCGTTGCAGCAATTCGTAATTACAGTTGAATCCGTGGAAACTACCGGACGACAGCTCGTATAAATGAATGCTGAATAAGTTAGCCAATACCGTAAACTTAGGTAGTACTCTTAATAAGTTGATTGAAATATTATTTAGGTACGCTGCATTGTATTCAAATATCCTGATAATACCGTGTACAGGTGTCACACAGCTAACATCCACGAATAAATACGGGGGTAGTGGTAGTAAATAAATTCTTTCCAAGAACACAGAGTTTAGATTTTATAATGTACAATTTAATAACATAATATCACTACTTGAATTAAACTAATAACACGGAAGGCATTATATTCATTTAATAGTCTAGTCAATTAAACTAATCACACTGAATTCTGATTTAATATATATATATATAATTAATCACAAATGATCGTTTATATTTTATTTTAGTTATATTCGGATTCTAACAACGAACCCTCTAAAATACATATAATTTACTTCACAGCATAATAGTAATAATTAATAAATTAGTCCCAAGAATCAAGAGTTTACGCTCGGTGTTTCAATATTCTACTATCACTAGTTAATAAATTAAATTTAAGATCACCGAATTCTGATTTTCTAATGTTCATGCAATATACCAGTACTCGCTCTCAATAAATACATTTTTTTGACTAGGAACACGGAATTTCAAAAGAAAACAAAAAAAAATTGATTTAAAACATACACGCACTATACAGTTCATCAAATTTATCTTAAATTATCAATAAATAAATTAGTCCTATGATCACAGATTTTTCTCGGTTATTCTAATAATCAATTAACACCGTTTAGTAAATTTAGCTAGGAACACGGAATTTAACAAGGAAAAAAAATCTTATTTTAAC
The DNA here is from genome assembly GCA_963693315.1 of Diogma glabrata. Taxonomy (NCBI): domain Eukaryota; kingdom Metazoa; phylum Arthropoda; class Insecta; order Diptera; family Cylindrotomidae; genus Diogma; species Diogma glabrata. The sequence continues at coordinate 34,641,081 of OY856187.1, read as the reverse complement.
ACACAAAAACTGTACATTCACATACAGGGTTATATTGGTTTTCCTTTTGTTTTGTTGTATAACGTTTCTTTAAATTTGTTGTTGATTCATCTGTTTGAAGGTTAACATGTACGGAAGTTCTAATTTTGCCATTAGGTTATGCACATAACAGAAATTATCATATAATATTGTAATATCAATGTTTATTACATCGGAGTGATGTGCCCGGAATCGCGATTTGGCACTATTGTATTAATATTTCGGAAATCACATTTAGAAACAAAAACCAAACATATTAAAGGTTCATATAACGGCACTCCCTCGTACGGTTTTGGTAAAACATTCCTTGGTAACTTTGTGCCAATCCCGTATACTTTGGTTCGGATATTTGCACACTATAAACGATATCTATCAAATACGGAGCAATGACCGTAATGCCGTGATGCGGCTTAAATCGAGAAAATTCTCTAATTAAAATGTGTCAACTTACGGGTAAATTATTTACGGTTGTCCGTATTGTGTTTTCCTGGTTGACCTATCCAATCACCATGATAATCAGCCAAAATCCACTCATGGTTTTATATAGATTCCTATTTTGTTGAGAGATTCGTTCACGGTATCCAGAATCAATCTTTTTGCACACCACAGTTTGATATCCGTCCAATTACCAACAAAAATCAACTCCGCACCCAACAGGAAAAATGGAAATCTGACAGTCGACTCAGAGACGTCAAACATCAAAATGCAAATGTAATAGAACTAAAAGCCAAAAACATTACAGTAGAACCAATATATACCAAAAAAAATTCCTTTTTTGAAAATCGAAAAACCTCGAATATAGTGTTTCCGATGCAAAACCATTAATTCAAAGCAAATATACAATTGGTAGGAAATTTTTATGGTTATACCAAACCGTTTGAGTTTTTCAAAATGAAATAATGCGTGAATGAATTAAATTTTCTTTTTGTGCAAAGAGAAGAAATTGAATGTACAACAAAGCAAGATAATACTTCTTTGCAGGTTAATGACTGTAAAAATAAACGCACAGCTATTGTAAGGTTTTGAAAACTTCGTTGTATAAGTTACGTTTGATGTTTAGAGCATTCAAATTGAAGTAATAGAGTGAACCAAAGTGAATGGAAATATAGTAGGGCTAATTTTAGTGAATTGCAAAATTAAATAGCAATGTTTATAGAGACAAAACTTAAGGAAAATTTTTACATTCATACGATTTTCGATCAAGATGAAAGTTTACTATAGGTAATGACAACTTTTAATTAATTACAATTTCAAATCAATTAGTGCAAGGAGCTCAACTCTCTTCAAACACGTCCGTCCAGCTAATGAAAATTTAGCCAAATTTTAAGAAGAATAGGAAAACGATGAGTTACGGGGACTATAAAATTATGGCTATTAAAGGTGAATGGACGGGAAACTACCACGCGCGGTACATGTGAATAATAAAAAAAATGAAAACCAACAAATCTGAGACCACAATACACTGGGTTCAGACATTAGCCCAGACTATCCATTACAGAACAAGTGCTTTTTGGAAGAGCCTTCACGACCAAAAAGAAGTTGAAAAAGGACTAGACTGGTCGCAAACAGACCTTGTACATCCACATTAGTATGGTGAGGCACTTCAATGTTCTACAGATTAGCAATCAAATCGATCGATATTACAAACCCAGTCTTAGCAGAAACAAAGTAACAAAGCATCTATGATTATAAAAAAAACTTCTTGGAGGTGCAACGATAAAAAACGGTACTCTACTCTATTGCAAGCGATGGACAACCAAAATCTTCCAGGCCTAATTTCGGGCAGATCTGGGGGTTCCCGAGACTCTAAAGTCACAAAAAAAAATTTATTCAATCTGCTACAGATCGAAAAGAAAAAAAAAACACCATTGGACCGACTCCTTTAATGAAATATCCGACACAATTCCGTGGTTCCGTTATGCAGGCTCGCAACCCACACCTGAACTAACACGAGTCTCATGCTCTACCGACTGAGCTAGCCGGGCCACCTGTTGTACGCTCCCGTCCAAGTGATTCTGAAGGCTGTTCACATAATTTCAGAGTAACTAATTGAACCAAATTCAATACATTCAATCTCGGAATTTTCGCTTGCCAAAAGTCAACACAAAAAAAAATTTTGAAACAAGGCCTGAACACCCAAGTTAGTACACACTCACTGAACTGTCCTTCCAAAACGAATCCACCCTCATACTTTATGGTCATCCATAACCTTGACTTGCAAGGGCTGTGAAACACAAGCGAAAGTTATCATCATACTGACAAACAAAGAAGAATTATTACCGATGTTAGGCGCGAATGTCCTTGGAATGATAAACACCTCTACGTTTAGAAACCAGGTCTTCCAGTTCGTAGGCGGAACCACCTACCAACCTTATTACTCTGGTCTCAATAAACTTCTGTGCAAGTTTAGCAGCTAATTTCTTACCGGCGTCACTCAAAACAAAGTTCCTCCGGAACACCGTATCCCCAGGTTTAAACAACGTTACTCGAGCTCGTAGATTATAGCGTTCAGCACTTTTGACGAATGCTTCAGCAGTTAAATCAAGAATTCGGATACGAATCTTATTGAGATAATCAGGTCGTATAATCGTTTCTCCCGGTTCCTGAAGGCAATTCAACCGTCGTAGCAGATCATAAGACGAACCATGGGTCACCATAGATATCCCAAACATAGCAAAATAGGGGGAGCATTTAAGAGTTTGATGAAGAGAACAACGTAGTGCACAAGCGATCTCGCTCAAGTGCAGATCCCATTTAGAATGCTCCTCCTTTAAGTAGGCTCGGATACCAGATAAAACACTTCTATTAACCCGTTCAGAAGCGTTAGCTTGAGGTGAATATAAGGCCAGTAATGTGTGCTTCACTCCGTGCTTCGCCAAGAAATCTGCAAACTGTTTTGATTTAAATTGAGTCCCATTATCGGACACAATGACTTCTGGACAACCAAATACGTGAAATACGTTGGTAGCCAGTAGTTGACAAATTGGTTCAGCAGTCAGTTTCCGTAGAGGAAATAGAAATGGAAATTTAGTTACATGATCTAACACCACAAGAATAGCGATATTCCCGGCCTTTGATCTAGGGTAAGGGCCAAGAATATCGATGTATAATCGCTGACCAATTCGTTCGGTTTTCATTGGTGACCACATGGGAGCACAAAGTGGAACATTTGTCGCTTTGATTTCTTTGCACGTCTTGCAATTACCTATGAATGATTTAACCTGGGTATCCAGCCGAGGCCAGTAGTAAAATTTACGGATATTGTACAGAGTTTTTGCTAATCCTCCATGAGATGCGATAGGAGGATTATGGGCGCTTGCAATACACTCGTCAGTGCACTCCTCGGGTACCCATAACTTCCAAACCTCATCTTCTAGGGGAACATCGGGATCTAGACAAGCCACTCGTTTATATACTCGACCATAACTTACCTTTAGGTCAGGCAGTGTACCGTCTGCTTCGGTAACCAGATTTACCAACTCCAGATATCGGGAAGTGTTGAAGAAAGAGGAATTAAGATCTAATCCAGGCACTGGACATAATTCAGAAATGACGTCAACAGAGTCACGTCTTGATAGAGTGTCTGGAACTACGTTTAAATTACCTTTTCTATACTCAATATCAAAGACATAACCCTGCAATTTCAAGCTCCAACGAGCCAATCGACCAGAAAGGTCTTTTTGTTGCATTAACCATTTCAATGAAGCATGGTCAGTTATGATCTTAAAGGCCTGACCCTCGACATACGCTCTAAATTTCTTTACTCCCAGTACGGCGGCTAGACACTCTTTATCACTAGTTGAGTAATTGCGCTGCGCAGAATTCAGTTTTTTGGACATGTACGCTATGGGATGTTCCATACCGTCATTGTCACACTGAAGTAATACACAACCTATACCGTCATTACTAGCGTCGCACTGGAGAGTAAAGGGTTTAGTATAGTCGGGGTTGATAAGGACGGGTGCTGATACTAGAGCATTTTTGAGATTTATAAATGCTATTTCAGCTTTTGGTGTCCATACGAATTTATTAGAGTTTTTCTTCAACAAATCCGATATTGGAGAGGACATAGCAGAGAAATCAGATATGAAACGGCGATAATAACCCGCCATACCCAAGAAGCGTCGAATCTGTTTGGGTGTTCGAGGTGTAGGAAATTCTGATATAGCCTGAGTTTTATCAGGATCGATTTTGAGCTTACCACCTCCCACGACGTATCCTAAATATTTGACATCCGGCAAGAGAAACTTACTTTTTTCCACATTAATCGTCAAGTTCGCACGTCTAAGACACTGGGACATATCTTCCAACAATTTCAGATGAGCCTCAAAGGTATCTGTAACTAGTAAAAGATCATCCAAGTATACGAAGACGCACGACTTGAGATGTGGAGGGATTACTTGGTCCATAAGTTTTGTCATAGTTTGCGGCGCATTGCACAGTCCGAAAGGCATTCTTACGAACTGATACAATGGCCGCCCTGGGACCGTAAAAGCAGTTTTCTCTCGGGAGTGTTTTTCTAGAGGTATCTGCCAAAAAGCGTCTTTCAGATCCAAGCTGGAAATGAAATTACTATGTGGCAGACGACTCAAAATTCCATCTATCTGTGGAAGGGGGTAAGCATCCTTTTTAGTGACGGTATTGACCTTTCGGCTATCCAAACAAAGACGATTCTTCCCGGGTTTGCGAATTAAAACCACCGGGCTTGACCAAGGACTGTTAGAAACCTCTATAATACCCAGAGATAACATTCTATCCAATTCTTCTCCCATCAGTTTCTCAATGGCGGGCGATATCGGATAGTGTCGTTGCTTGATGGGAGCTGCAGTCCCCACATCAATAACGTGTTTCAACAAATGTGTTCGACCCAGACCCATTTTTGAAAATGATGGTAGAAGCTGAATAGTGTTTTGTAGACGGGCTTGATCGTCCATAGACAACTCGGATAGTACTGACTCCGTAGTCGGTAATGTAGGTAAATTAAACAAAGGGTTAAATAAGCCAAACGCGTTAAAAAAATCAATACCCAAGTATAGATTCTGTGTCAAAGACGGGATAATGTAGACATCCAAGGTTCTGACTTGGTTCATAAATGAAATCTTGGTTCTTATCAAACCCAAGATCTTCTGCCTTTGGCCATCTGCAGTACGGACTACCGCAGATGAATAAGTCAGAAGGTCTGGGGTTTGCACGATTTCCTTAGCAAAATCACCACCAATTACAGTCAAGGATGCTCCACTATCCAATAGTCCGGTATGCTGTTTACCTAGTATTGTGACGGTGGCATAAGATCTTACGTCGTTGGACATTTTTATAATAGAGGAAATGGTCTTAGTTTTAAACCGACGTCGCTGCTGCCAATAAATGCGAGAACGGAGAGCAGAGCGTGATGGAGGTTTCAAATACGATAATGAATCGATAAATAAGTTCGAACGTATCTTTAAATATTCGTTCAATCGCTGTTTGAAATATTTGATGTTAGTGTTTATCGGTTGTGGTTCGGTATGCTCGGGTGCTCGTTTCAATAATTTTACGTTATGGGCATGAGTCGATACTAGTGAGCCAGGAGGCATTTTCAGATTTGGTGTTTCCAGGGGGCGTTCCTGCTCATCAGAGTTCGAAGCTCGGTTTGACAGAGTTTCGTGTAATAAGGGAGGATTATGGTTGACCGATGCATGATTAGAAGGGTCAGGAGAAAAAATAAGTTTAGGCTCAGACGAATCTAAGAAGTGTCTTGGGAGCGAGAAAAGGTGTTTGGATTCTGGCCCCCCCTTCGGTTTCCTTGACAAATCTCGCAGTTTGGACATAGCACATCGTCCTTACCACATCCCCAACAAAACAACCGTTGAGCTTCACGACAGTCGTGCCACCGATGACCAGATCGTTTGCAGTTCCAACAAACAGTGAAACTGGTAATTCGTCTCATATTTGGAGCTGATTGTATTGCCGCAAGTTCATTAGATGTACTTGGTAAAGAATCGGGTGGCAATTCACTAATTTGAATTTGCGAAAATTCACGTTCCAAGTCTACTTCTGACACCGGTCTAGATGGTCTAATATTATAATCTCGCGGTCTGGTTATTGATTCGGCCCATAATTTTTCGCGGTCTCGGCAGAGCTGGCGCAGATGTTCCAGTCCATAAAGGGTGACATAGAGTAGGTCTTTCCTGATTTCCAATCGTAGGTTGTTTCGAATTATGGACAACATTTCTGCATCTGACATCGGCACTCGTAATTTATCTGCCAGTCGATAAATGGACTGTAAAAATTCATCAAACAGTTCCGTGGGTCTCTGTTTCCTGGACCTCATTCGCTCCTTCACCTCTTCGTCCGTCTGCCGGTCCTGAAATTCTACTCGTAGTGCGTGACACAAGTCAGTCCAAATAAGCTGTCGATTCTGGCGAAAATATCTCCAGAACCAATCAGCGGCACGATCAGTGAACAACAGGTACAGACAGCGGGTGACAATAGTGAAGTCACTGTTCAAACACATCTCGGTCAGCCGCTCTATTCTGAAGATGAACGCTTCCACATCTAGTCCATCGGGTCTACCTGAGAACGTTACGTTCCAATTCCTAATTGTTGTAGAGTGCTGTTCGAGATGTGTTCGCATTCTGGCTTGAACCGGAGCAGGATGAGGCTCAGCAAACATTGGTGGTCCTGCTACAGTATTCCGCGCATACGCATTTACGGGTGTATAATTTCCAGAGTGAGCCGAGTGATGTTGCGGTGTGGTGGGTGAAATTGCAGTTGGTGCGAGAGGTACCAACACTTCAGGTGCCGAAGCACGTTGTTGCATCATTGAATGCCTGATCATAGAAATCTCCTGATCGATGTGCGCATTCACCGCTTCATGGAACCTTTGATCTTCCGCTGCAGCTGCACCATGTATGGGAGATCTTTGGACCGTATTCGCGCGCGCTTCATCGGCGAGTCTAGATGGTGGAAGGGGGACTGCCATGGGTGTAGATGAAAGCTGAATTCCGGCACTAGAACGACGTTGCCAACCGGCGGTAATAGAACGGGTCACCGGTCGCGGTGGAGGTGGTACTACCGTATTGTTCTTGTCCATGCCTCGAGGTAACCTTTGTAAATCTTTGGGCTCGCAAGTGGCTCGACAAATCGGGCAGGTATTACGCTGCAACAACCAATCGTTGAGGCAGATATCATGAAATAGGTGGTTGCACCTGGTAATAATTTTAACATCAGCCGGCACCATCTCATGCTGGCAGACCGCGCAAGAGCTGGACCTGTCCGAAACATCAATCCTTTCGTTTGTCGCCATTTTGAATATCAAAAAAAAATACGAACAGTCACGCAACACCTGATCAATCAAAACGGGAATATGGAGGATAAAGAGAAAATAGTTACACTATCTATTGCGAATGTTGTGAACAAATAAACAATTTAATTATTATTACCAAAAAAAAATTATTTTATTAGTGTAATCAATTATATAAGAGCAGAATTCAAAGAGTTATTTGACGACTCAGTTATTCAGACCTTAAACAGCTGTGCGATATCTGACCAATTAAAAGTTGTACAAAGAAAGTTGTCAAGTTGTATATTGCGGAGTGTGCAACACAAAAAGGTATTATTCCTGACAAAACCAGTTTGATCGACCACAGATACCAGTTGAAAAGAGTAATCAACCGTTATATTAACACTATTGGCGAAAGTGAAAATAGACGAACTACTAGTCCTTGACCAAATAATACAAAAAAAAATCGAAAAGAGAGAGAAAACAGGTATGCTAATTCTATTGCAGACGGTGGTATTGACAAACTTTCCAGACCCAATTCCGGGCAGATCTGGTTCCCGATACTTGAAAATGAATTTAAATAAAAAAAAACGGATAGCGGCAAGCCTACTGGTTAAACAACAAAGCAGTTTTAAATTTCCCGACAAAAAAAAATATGAACCGAAATTACCCTATCAAGTAAGTAAATTTCTGATAATACTTAAGTTCCTAATTAGAATTAATACTATCATGCAAGAAGAATATTGAAAAATAAATTAGATCTAAAAACTAAAATTAGTACTTATTCTAGTAACAATGGTGTGCAATGGTCGTCTTCAATCCTGATTGGTGATCGATTAAATTTTCTGTTTTTTTTTTTCTTTATTTATTTTCCTTTTGTTCGTTTTCCTTTTGAATCGTTTTATTTCAGTGTATTGTCCTTCGGTATTAATTTAGCTTATATGGTTGGACCTAAAATTTTTTGAGGAGAAAAAAAATGATTAGTACCTGACAATATCAGCAGTTTTATTAATTAGCTATTTATTTATTTATCTCTTAATTATTTATTTATTTATTTATTTATTTATTTATAAATAATTATTTATTTTGGTTTTTCAAATATTTACTTATTTATTTATTCAAATAGTTATTTATTTATTCATACAAATGTTTATTCATTTATTTATTCAAATATTTATTTATTTATTCATTTTTCTACGGGTGGAGGTAAGTGGGATTCAACCACGGGGTGTCCATTACTCCGAGGTTGAAAGTGGCGACCGCCGTTCTTTCTATCTTTTCTTTTTATTATTTTTGGATGTTTATGAGTGTAACAAGAAAAAATACAATTTTTGGGATCAAAAAAAAAATAAAATTAACCTACGTTAAAAGGATCGGAAAGGGAAAAGGAAAGGGAGCAAGAAGGGATGAATAAGGAAGGGAGAAGGGAAGGTGAGACAGGAAAAAGGTGGGGTATGTGCTGGTAGGGTATCACCCAGCTGACGAGTGCTGATGGGATGGTCAGAAGATAAAATCCTCTGCACCACCATTCTATCAACAACACTCGGCAGCCGCGATCCACGACACCACCACATACGGTAAGGTGCTGTGGCAACGGTGGACCAGTTACACATCAGCATGACAGCCGAGCGAAATCTTTCCTCGACAGCGGGCCAATGCTGTCTTGGAAGAACTTCCTCGGTATCACCCGATGAGAACCAGCACACCTCAACCACAGGGAAGCTAGTATTGCCGGGAGGGGTCGCTAACGTTAGGCAATAGTAGCGCAGGTTGGGCTCTGAGGACCCCGCAAACCCGAAGCCTGACCAGGTGACCAGACTCGGACGAGGTTTGGCGTATACACCAAACCACGTCGTTCTAGGTCTGGCACCTGAGACACCTTCGGCATTTGAGACGTCTCCAGAAACCCAACCCGTAACTAGGGTCCGTGGGGTTGTAATGCCCATTGAGAATAATTCCGAAAAATTATTCTCACCCATGCGTTTTAGAAAAAAATACAAAAAAAAGGAGAACATTTGCTGGAGGCGTAGGGACGCAACTCCCCATCAAAGAAAAGTCCGAGACATCTCAGACTTCCTTTGCTCCTGCGCGTTTGAAGCAGGGAACTGCTTCCACGCCGCCAGAGTCTTTTACTATTATTTGGTGGAAATGAAAGTTAACTTTGAAGAAAAATTTTATAAAAAAAAATTTTCGAAGTTTTTTGAAATTATGGAGGGACTCCTCCAGAGTCCTACATTGCTGTAGAAACCCTTAGAGGAGCCCCACGTTGGGCGCCAATTTGTAATGAAGAGCTGTCTCACTGGCGAACCAATGAGGCGGCATAGCAGGTCGCGTAACTAAATGAGGTTTTATTTTTGTGCTCCGGCTAATCACAGTATGGAGTTCGATTGGTAAACCCTGCTGCTCCAATACAAATGCAGACATGTACGCGAATTTTCAAAATAGATCAGAAATGGAAACAAATACAAGGGCAAAAATGAGACTCTGGCGACCCCCTTCTACGAAAGAACCACGGTGGGCACGTTCACTCACATACGCCCTCACATACACACACACATTCACACCCCTAAATCCCCCGAATAATAAAGAAAAAAAAAACAATCAACTAAACTCACCCATGGTTATATCCTCCTCACCTCCAAAATCCGTCTGGTTTCAGCCCTCCATCAGCACCGCCATATACACGTTGATTAAAATTAGGTGGTCGTAATTGATATGAAGCAGCGATGAATTAATTTGGTAATCAACAGCGTTGAAGAAATTTGTATTGAGAATCGTTGAACAAGTTTATCATCAAAATCGTTGAACAAATTCGCAGTCAAATGCGTTGACTAAATTTACAATCAAGTGTGTTGAATAATTTTATAATCAAAATCGTTGCATAAATTCGTAGTCAAATGCGTTGACTAAATTTATAATCAAAATCGTGGAATAATTACATAATCAGAATCGTTGCATAAATTCGTAGTCAAATGCGTTGACTAAATTTATATCTAAAATCGTGGAATCAGTTTATAAACAAATGCGTTGAATAAAGTAGTAACCAAAATCGTTGAATAAATTCGTAGTCAAATGCGTTGACTGAATTTATATCTAAAATCGTTGAATCAGTTTATAAACAAATGCGTTGAATAAAGTAGTAACCAAAATCGTTGAATAAATTCGCAGTCAAATGCGGTGACTGAATTTATAAGCAGATGCGTGGAATAAATTTGTAAGCAAAATCGGTGCACAATTTTATGATCAGAATCGTTGAATAACTTCGTAGTCAAATGCGTTGACCAAACTTGCAATCCAAAATCGTTGAATAAATTTTATAATCACAATTGATGAATGAATCTGTAGTCAAAAGCGTTGACCAAAATTGCAATAAAAATTGTTGAACAAAGTAGTAACCAAAATCGTTGAATGAATTTGGTAATTACAGTCGAGTAGGTAGGAAGACAAAATATGCAGCAACAATCGATATAAAGAATTGTTGAGTCCAATTAGGAATACAGTTGAATACGGTACCAAAAACGCAATGTAGCTATTAGGGTAACTAAATGTTGATTGAATTCGTAATATGGTTGACTATGTTGATACTCCACGGCAATAGTTATATAAACACTCGTAGCAACACTTTGCGAATATAGTTGAGAAAAAAGTTGAAACTACAATATGGCACGACGTCGAATAAAGTGGTAATTAAAGCCGGAAACGCTGACCATACATTGCCATAAATCGTTGCAGCAATTCGTAATTACAGTTGAATCCGTGGAAACTACCGGACGACAGCTCGTATAAATGAATGCTGAATAAGTTAGCCAATACCGTAAACTTAGGTAGTACTCTTAATAAGTTGATTGAAATATTATTTAGGTACGCTGCATTGTATTCAAATATCCTGATAATACCGTGTACAGGTGTCACACAGCTAACATCCACGAATAAATACGGGGGTAGTGGTAGTAAATAAATTCTTTCCAAGAACACAGAGTTTAGATTTTATAATGTACAATTTAATAACATAATATCACTACTTGATGAATTAAACTAATAACACGGAACGCATTATATTCATTTAATAGTCTAGTCAATTAAACTAATCACACTGAATTCTGATTTAATATATATATAATTAATCACAAATGATCGTTTATATTTTATTTTAGTTATATTCGGATTCTAACAACGAACCCTCTAAAATACATATAATTTACTTCACAGCATAATAGTAATAATTAATAAATTAGTCCCAAGAATCAAGAGTTTACGCTCGGTGTTTCAATATTCTACTATCACTAGTTAATAAATTAAATTTAAGATCACCGAATTCTGATTTTCTAATGTTCATGCAATATACCAGTACTCGCTCTCAATAAATACATTTTTTTGACTAGCAACACGGAATTTCAAAAGAAAACAAAAAAAAATTGATTTAAAACATACACGCACTATACAGTTCATCAAATTTATCTTAAATTATCAATAAATAAATTAGTCCTATGATCACAGATTTTTCTCGGTTATTCTAATAATCAATTAACACCGTTTAGTAAATTTAGCTAGGAACACGGAATTTAACAAGGAAAAAAAATCTTATTTTAACACACAAAAACTGTACATTCACATACAGGGTTATATTGGTTTTCCTTTTGTTTTGTTGTATAACGTTTCTTTAAATTTTTTGTTGATTCATCTGTTTGAAGGCTAACATGTACGGAAGTTCTAATTTTGCCATTAGGTTATGCACATAACAGAAATTATCATATAATATTGTAATATCAATGTTTATTACATCGGAGTGATGTGCCCGGAATCGCGTTTTGGCACTATTGTATTAATATTTCGGAAATCACATTAACAAACAAAAACCAAACATATTAAAGGTTCATATAACGGCACTCCCTCGTACGGTTTTGGTAAAACATTCCTTGGTAACTTTGTGCCAATCCCGTATACTTTGGTTCGGATATTTGCACACTATAAACGATATCTATCAAATACGGAGCAATGACCGTAATGCCGTGATGCGGCTTAAATCGAGAAAATTCTCTAATTAAAATGTGTCAACTTACGAGTAAATTATTTACGGTTGTCCGTATTGTGTTTTCCTGGTTGACCTATCCAATCACCATGATAATCAGCCAAAATCCACTCATGGTTTTATATAGATTCCTATTTTGTTGAGAGATTCGTTCACGGTATCCAGAATCAATCTTTTTGCACACCACAGTTTGATATCCGTCCAATTACCAACAAAAATCAACTCCGCACCCAACAGGAAAAATGGAAATCTGACAGTCGACTCAGAGACGTCAAACATCAAAATGCAAATGTAATAGAACTAAAAGCCAAAAACATTACAGTAGAACCAATATATACCAAAAAAAATTCCTTTTTTGAAAATCGAAAAACCTCGAATATAGTGTTTCCGATGCAAAACCATTAATTCAAAGCAAATATACAATTGGTAGGAAATTTTTATGGTTATACCAAACCGTTTGAGTTTTTCAAAATGAAATAATGCGTGAATGAATTAAATTTTCTTTTTGTGCAAAGAGAAGAAATTGAATGTACAACAAAGCAAGATAATACTTCTTTGCAGGTTAATGACTGTAAAAATAAACGCACAGCTGTTGTAAGGTTTTGAAAACTTCGTTGTATAAGTTACGTTTGATGTTTAGAGCATTCAAATTGAAGTAATAGAGTGAACCAAAGTGAATGGAAATATAGTAGGGGTTAATTTTAGTGAATTGCAAAATTAAATAGCAATGTTTATAGAGACAAAACTTAAGGAAAATTTTTACATTCATACGATTTTCGATCAAGATGAAAGTTTACTATAGGTAATGACAACTTTTAATTAATTACAATTTCAAATCAATTAGTGCAAGGAGCTCAACTCTCTTCAAACACGTCCGTCCAGCTAATGAAAATTTAGCCAAATTTTAAGAAGAATAGGAAAACGATGAGTTACGGGGACTTTAAAATTATGGCTATTAAAGGTGAATGGACGGGAAACTACCACGCGCGGTACATGTGAATAATAAAAAAAATGAAAACCAACAAATCTGAGACCACAATACACTGGGTTCAGACATTAGCCCAGACTATCCATTACAAAACCTAAAATCGGGATTTCATTTCTAAACCGACGAGAACCTAAAATCGGGACTTGTCGTAATAAAAAAAATTTTGCTATACGGAATTAGCACTACGTATAGTATAGAAATTTAAAACCTAAAATCGGGATTTCATTTCTAAACCGACGAGAACCTAAAATCGGGACTTGTCGTAATAAAAAAATTTGCTATACGGAATTAGCACTACGTATAGTATAGAAATTTAAAACCTAAAATCGGGATTTCATTTCTAAACCGACGAGAACCTAAAATCGGGACTTGTCGTAATAAAAAAATTTGCTATACGGAATTAGCACTACGTATAGTATAGAAATTTAAAACCTAAAATCGGGATTTCATTTCTAAACCGACGAGAACCTAAAATCGGGACTCGCCGTAATAAAAAAAGTGTAATCAGGTGCACATTAAAAAAAAAATACTAATTTCGTAAACTTCTATGTCCGATTCGGAAAATTCAAGTAGCGAATTATTCCAACCTGGCACACACTCCAACTCTTCATCTAACGAATCAGAAAATTATTTAATCCCTAAGGGATACGGTTCTTTTGAAATAAATTGTGAAAAACTAGATGATAAATTTTTTTATAAACCAAAATATCAAGGTAAACAAAAAACATTTTTTCCTAAATCAAATATTAAACAAGAACCAAATTTAAATAATTTAGAATATGTAGATGACGAGGATTTTCTACAAGATGCCTCGGAACAGACATTAACTTCTTAGCTAATTTAACTCAACAAACCAAACTTCCTTTTCCGTTACTTACGATAAAAAACCAAACTCTTAAAATATTGCTAGACACAGGAGCAGACAAATCATATATTAACCCAAGATTTTCGAAATTATTTGACATTCATAAGGACGTGCAGTTTAAAGTACGATCCGTATTTTCCTCAACGGAAATAAACAAAATGGTAACAGCGAAATTTATGGAAATTCCAGTGAAACTAAAGTTTTTTCTATTTAAGTTTCATGATTTTTTCGATGAGCTTATCGGTTACGAAAATTTGCAAATTATGAATGCAAAAATAAACATCGAACAAAATTTATTGGGAACACCAACATATACCCTTGGAATTCATAGAGAATTTAAATCCATAATACCACCTACCATAATAAAACCGAGTTCTAAGCAATTGGTGGGTATACCAGTAACAAATAAGAAAGGAAATTTTTATATTGAAAGCAGTAAGCTTTCACAAAATTTAAATATACAAGAAGGTATTTATAAAACATGTTTTCCACACGAAGCTATAGTAGAAATTATCAATCTAGGACAAGAGGAAGAGAAAGTCGAACTCATGACTCCAGTAAATGTCACTGAATTCGAAAATAATTTTAACGAAATTAATTTCCACATTGCAAACCAAAGAGTTATGCAAGTTGACTTTGAAACAAAAATCAACACGGAAAATTTAAACAATGAGGAAAACAAACAGTTTACTTACAATAAAAACCCCATTGTTCCTGAAATAAATAACCTAGAGAACCTGCAGATAACTCAAGGTAATAATAATAATAATTATATAAAATATGATACCACACTTGTTAGTGTGCTATCCCAACTAAATAATATAGATACCCAGAGTGACGACCCTGTGGTACAACCAAATAAACAAATACCAACCTCTAATTCAAGTCTAAATGAATTCCGCCTTCAATTAATCATTTCTATAGATAAAAATTGTAAAACAATAACTGACGATGTAAGAGTTTTATTCAATCAAAACCAGCGTTACATTGTAAAAAAGGCAGAATTTTACAACATTGATTTAGAAACGATACTAAATAATTACACTAACAATAAGAAAGTGACGGCCATCTACACAGATGACGATACTTTCAATAAAATACAATCACTATATTCAAGTAATTCTCATATAGGTGATATTAAGAAAATTGTTAGGGTAAAAATTATGAAAACCGATCTCGAATGCGAGAACGAACAAACAGCTACTATAAATAACGAGCACCAACCTTATCATAGAGGAGTCCAAGAGAATTATGAGAAACTTAAACGAAATTTTTATTTCCCTCATATGAAACAAAAAATTGTGCAAATAGTAAGCAAATGCGATATCTGTAATTTGAACAAATACGAACGTCAACCAGTTCACGTAAAGTTCAAATTATCCCAAACACCAAATGGTCCCATGGAAATAATCCACGGCGACACATTTGCCCTTTCAGGAAAATACTTTTTGACCCTTGTGGACAAATTTTCAAAATACGCAGCAGCATTCGAAATTCCAAATCGAAAGACGGAAACAATGATACAAAAACTCCTATCCTATTTTAGTAGAGAAGGAATTCCAAAATTAATTACATTGGATTCCGCAACCGAGTTTAATTCAGAACTTTTCAAAGAATTCGCTAAAACATTCAAATTTGATCTCCATATAACAACAGCTAAATCGTCCAATGGAAACTCACCCATAGAAAGACTCCATTCTACGTTAACAGAACTTAGCAGGATAATTAATGCACAAAATCCACGAGCATCCCTAACCCAAACGATGGATGAAGCAATTTTCGCGTACAATAACACCATTCATACAAGTACAAAATTAACGCCATTCGAGCTTCACAGAGGTCATATTATAATAAAGCCTATTTCACTGAATCTGGAAGAAAGCAGCGATCAATATATCGAAAGCATTAGACGCCAATATTCAGCTATAGCACAACACATAGCTAAGCCAAATAACCTGTCTAAAGCTAAAAATATTCAAAAACTAAACGCTTCACGCGATTCCCCTAGTACATTTGTACCAGGACAACAAATATTCGAAAAAAGAATTACGAGAAACAAACTCGAACCAAAATATATTCAACATACAGTTACCAAAGACGGAGACGTCACACTAACAACTAACAAAAGAACTGTACATAAAAATAAAATTAGAAAAACCTAAACTAATAATTTTCATTTTTGTAAACAGGGCAGTCCAGCTAAAGAATCTAGAAGCCTTTGACCTACAAAACAACAAAGGACTAGTAGCCATATCACTAGGAAACGCTAGAGTAATAACATCATATATCAAAGTATTTCATGTGATCGAACTTCAAGATTTGCAAATCAGTCTTTCAAATATAGAATCCGCAATTAGCACACTACAACAACTAATTGTCTCTGAAAAGAAACAAGATTATTGTCGTATTCAAATACTCCAAAGAAAATTTAATAAGACCAGAACTTCTATTTCTAATCTTAAGCCCGACATTCCTAACAGACTTAAACGAGGAATTTTCAATCCATTAGGAACTTTTGTAAAATCTATAACTGGCAATTTGGATCAAAAAGACTATGAAGAAATTCACCAATCAATACAAAATAACGCGGACGGACGATTCGAACTCATAAATAAGTTTAATGAACAGGTAAAAATAAACGACCAAGTAATACAGAGGTTCGAAGAAACTACTTTAATAGTAAACAAAGTAATCGACTCCGTAAAGAAACTCATGTCAGAAAAATCTGATACAGACATCCTGACGTACTACACTTTAGTAGATGACAATATAGAAACTTTATTCGATCAGGCACAAGAAATTCACGAAATTATTACTTTCGCTAAAATCAACGTAATATCAAGATTTATCTTAGATAATGAAGAAATGAATTTTGTTTTAAAAGATCTCGAGGAAAATAACATACGACTTCACTCGCAAGAACAAGTTTATTCGTTACTCAAAATTAAAGCATATTATAATAACACTAATTTGGTTGTCATTTTAGAAATTCCACAATTTCACCAAGAAACCTTCCTTTATAACAAAATTAAAACTTATAACATAAACAATTCTATCATTCCTAATTCCTATGATTATATACTATCCCATAAAAATATGCACATGTTAATTTCAATGCCTTGCCAAAATTTGGAACATATATACTATTGTCATTTGGAACGAATACAATACAACAATAACACATGCATACCAAACCTGCTCAACAACCAGGCGGCACACTGTAAATTGATACAAGTTCAGTACCATGATGAAACGCAGCTACTAGAAGATGGCTACCTATTCATGTCATCACAAAAAGGAGAAATAATACACTCATCTTGTGGACCGAATACATTAGCAATTCAGGGCATCAAATTGCTTAAATTTAACGATTGTACTATAAAAACCAGCCACCAATCATTTTCAAACTTCAAATCATCTATTTCAAAGAAGTATGGTATAATTCAACCGTTTAATACCATTAAGGTCAATGAAACACTGGATATACCATATCTTACAAAATCAAACATCAAGAACATACAAGAAATACAGATGCATCAACAATGGCACTTCATATACACTCACACTTATGCCATATCATCTATTGTATTAATTATTTTTATATTTATTTTTATTATAAATATATTGGGAATAGAGCCTATTTAAAAACAAATTAATTATTTTAAATTAAAATGTATATTTTACGTTTCGGCAAACATCCTTTGCCATTTTCAAAAAAATTATTACAAAATTTTTTAAAAAATTAACAAACAACATCAACAACATTCGTTGAAGAAAAAATTATATATACAAAAACAAAAAACACTACAAAGAATATAATTTTAATTTTCAAAAAATAATAAAATTTGTTTGTTGAATGGTTACTAAATTCAAAAAACTATAATTCATACCCTGATGTAAAATATTCAACAATATTAAATTTTTTAAAATTATTAACACAAAATAAATAATTCAATGCAAAAAATATCAATTGTTTATAATATTATTATAAGAATTTCCTATATACACCGAATCATTCTGTTTGTTTAAACAATTAGGATTCTTTTTAATGTATATCATCTCAAGAATTTTTCGTTTTTGCAAATTTGATTCCCTGGCTAAAATTTTAATATTTTCATAGTTGATTTTATGATTCATATTGTATAAATGATGTGAAAGAGCACTATTTTTGTCATCATCAACAAAATTAATTTCTGGATTGACATGTCTTGCACCATTCGAATGCTGATATACCCGTTTTTCAAGCCATTGCTTAGTTTGTCCAATATAAAAAGAATCACATTCACAAAAAATTTTATAAACTAACTCAGATTGTTTACCAAAAGGAACTTTGTCTTTTAATTTAGTGAAAAATAATTTATAAAAATTAATATCGCTTCTTCCAACAATTTTTATATTATAAGGTTTTAATAAATTTTGAATTTTTTCAAATAAACACTTAATATAAGGAATGGAAATATATTTAAAAGTGTCACCATCTAAATTAACAGGAGTTGATAAAACTAAAGGATCCGCATTATTAGAAAGTTTGGTAATTGTGTTTTTAATAATGTTTGTAACTAAATAATAAGGATAGCCATTTTTGCTAAGGGTCGATTTTAATAAATTAAAGTTTTTTGAATGGAAAATTTTATCTGATAATGTCATAATTTTTTCTGTTAACATTTGAATGGTATTTCTTTTGTAAGAGAAAGGGAGACAAGAATTGAAATTTAGATAGCGTCCAGACCAAGTTTGTTTGTGAAACCAATCGGTTACTAAAGAACCATCTGGATTTCGAATAACTAATAAATCTAAAAATGGCAATTGATTTTGAATTTCAAATTCTATTGTAAACTTTAGTCTATCATTAAATAAATTGAAAGCATTTAGCAAATCATCAACATTATCTTTATGGATAATCAAAAAAATATCATCTACATATCTTAAAAAAATAACAGGCGTAAAATTTAAAGAATTTAAAACTGTTTCTTCAATATGTTCCATAACAAAATTTGCAATAATCGGACTTACAGGGGAACCCATTGGCGAACCAAAAATCTGTTTATAAAATTTACCATTAAAACTAAATTCACAATTATTTAATACGAAATTAATACATTTTAAAAATTGATCTTTTTTAATTTTGGTTCCACACTTTCTCTTAATTTTTTGCCAAGAATCTCTAATTAAATTTATTGCTAAAACATTATCAACATTTGTGAAAAGTGCTACTGCATCAAGTGAAACCAAAATATGATCAGGAGGAACAATAATGTTTTTTAATTTTTCTTTAAAATGTAAAGAGTTTTTGACAAAAGTGGATGTGTTACCGATACTAGGTTTTAAAATATCCGATACAAGAACAGATAAATTATAGGTAGGAGAACCAATAGAGCTAACTATTGGACGACATGGAACACCTTCCTTGTGAACTTTCTGCAAAGCATACAATTTTGAAATAACACAATTTTGTTTCTTAAAGTTATTAAAAGTTTGAAAGTCAATACGATTATCATTAAAAAGTTCAGACAAAATTTCATTGGATTCTTTTTGTAACCTAACAGTAGAATCTTTAGTTAACAATTTATAAGTTTCTTCATCGGATAACAAAACATCAATTTTTTGAAAATAGTCAATTTTGTTCATTAAAACAGTAACATTACCTTTGTCCGCTTTGGTAACTAAAATATCCTGGTTTTCTTTCAAAAATTTTTTGGTTTCCCTAATATTTGATAACATTAATTTATCAGCTGCATTTAAATTATTGTTATTATTTTTGTAATTAGTTAGAACATTAACTAATTTGTTTCTTATCTCAAATTTTGTATCTGGTTCAAAAGCTCCAATACAACATTCAACATCAGTTATGATTAAGTCAAATGGTATATGTTTTTTAGATATAGGTGGATTAAATTTTGGACCTAAACAAAGAGTGTTATAGACAATATCAGGTATATCAACATTTGTTAAATTAATAAGCCATCTATTATCAGTTAAATTATTTACAACATTTCGATCAAAATTAGTTGTAATATCGTCTAAATTGTTTTCCGAATCTAACAATACTGAATGTACGTTATTGTTATTTGGTAAATCAATTATATTAGTCGTAATAAAATTGGGAAATAAAATCAAATTGAATTTTTTGCATTGAATCACCTTAATTTGGTTGTAAAATAAATTATAACTTACGTCTACATGTGATAAATATGTTGAAAATAAATTACTTTCTATTGTTGAATTCAAGGTATCAAATATAGTACCTATTTTTCTTTCAAGAAGACAAATATTTTTAAAAATTAAATTGATTTCAAAATTTAAAATGGAAAATAAAAATTTGCTTCTTAATTTTTCAAAAATTTTAGGATCTATGTTACTAAAATTCATTTTCATATTCATACATTTTGGTAGAACATGATGTTTTCTGCATTTCAATAAGAAAATTTTTTTGTTATGTAGTGTTGCTAACTTCAATTTTGTGTTTAAAAAATCTTTCATCAAAGTAGTGACATTAACACCATACGTCAAATTTATTTGTTTATAAAATTTTCTGCGCTGTTTCTTTGATCGATGTTTATTTTCCATATTTCAAAATGAGCAAATTTTTTCCTCGAAAATCAAATTTGTAATAGTTATGCATATATAAAATGCATTCCAAAAATATTTATTGTGTGTGTATGTTTATGTAATATAAATCAATGACAAAAATCTTATAAATAAGCTTCTTGCATATATCTGGATATCTTCTGATCTATATATTCTCTTTGTATGAACAAAATTTTTCCGAAAATCAAATTTATAATAGATTTGCATATATGAAATGCTTTCCAAAAATATTTATTGTGTGTGTGTGTGTTTTTTTGTTATATATATCAATAACAAAAATCTTATATAAATAAGCTTCCTGCATATATCTGGATATCTCCTGATCTATATATCCTCTCTGTGTATATAATTGTATACAATGTATTTCAAAAATGTTAACAAACTGTTGTTTGTTTTATCCCATATTTCACCCAAGGGATAGTTAAAATAATAGTATATTGTAGGCTTTTATATTAATTTTATTATAAATATATTGGGAATAGAGCCTATTTAAAAACAAATTAATTATTTTAAATTAAAATGTATATTTTACGTTTCGGCAAACATCCTTTGCCATTTTCAAAAAAAATTATTACAAAATTTTTTAAAAAATTAACAAACAACATCAACAACATTCGTTGAAGAAAAAATTATATATACAAAAACAAAAAACACTACAAAGAATATAATTTTAATTTTCAAAAAATAATAAAATTTGTTTGTTGAATGGTTACTAAATTCAAAAAACTATAATTCATACCCTGATGTAAAATATTCAACAATATTAAATTTTTTAAAATTATTAACACAAAATAAATAATTCAATGCAAAAAATATCAATTGTTTATAATATTATTATAAGAATTTCCTATATACACCGAATCATTCTGTTTGTTTAAACAATTAGGATTCTTTTTAATGTATATCATCTCAAGAATTTTTCGTTTTTGCAAATTTGATTCCCTGGCTAAAATTTTAATATTTTCATAGTTGATTTTATGATTCATATTGTATAAATGATGTGAAAGAGCACTATTTTTGTCATCATCAACAAAATTAATTTCTGGATTGACATGTCTTGCACCAATATATTTATAATAAAATTAATATAAAAGCCTACAATATACTATTATTTTATATTTATCTTACTATTCTTTCTTTACAAGAAATATAGGAATAAACTAGCTAAATTCAATAGAATCATCTTCAATGCTACAGCTGAGGACAGCTTTCATTTACGGGGGGAGGAGTTAACATCTGTAATTCCACCAATACCCAAATCCAGAACATCGATTCAAAAGGCTAAATCAACACCACAAATCAACGCCATTTCAATATCAACATAACTAACATTTAAAACTAAATAATTTTGATAACATTTAAATTGCAAGTACGCAAATAAATATTAAACAATTTCATTTTCATTTTCTTTATAATTATAATTTGCAATGTTAAAGTAAAATCAAATTACATTATTAGGAATTATGTTGTTTGTTTGTGTAACAAAAAACTATAAAGTCGAGTTCAATCTTACATAATGTGTTCATTTATATATTGATTTTTAATAAAGTTACTGTCTAGAATCAAATTAATTATTTGTTAATTACTTACTCTCTACGTTTAATCCACAACATAACTATATATATACAGGGCCGGTCCTGCGTTGTAGAAAAGTGCACAGTAAAACAGGGCGCTCAATTTATCACAAAAATAAGGGCGCAAAAACAAACATCAATTAACAATTTAAATTGAATTAAGCCGTTTAAAATAATATTTTATAAACATCAAATTTCTTTCTTTTTGTCCAGTGTTTCAAATATTTGCTTTCATTCATTTTTCCGTATATGTATACAAATTTAAACATATAAAACATGTATTCTCTTTTCAACTTTAAATCTCAATACACACAAATTAAAAAAAGTCAGGCAAGTGCGAATATAATTCGCTCGCTGAGGGTTCCGTGTATATAATATGAGAAAAAAACAGTTTTTGTAAGTATAGTTTCAAGTTGGGTTGAATCTTACCCAAAGCTGTTTATGGTGGCTAAAGAAAGCTTCAATAACGCCAGCTTCTAAATTATTTATATTGGAAAATACATTATCAATTGTGGTAGCCTCAACTGTTGTTGGTTCATGAATTTTTCTTTGTAAATTTTTTTGTAGAAAATAGTTTGAGAGCCAGTTTTGAGGATTTTTATTGAAACCAACGGAAAAAACGGAGAAAAAGTGTCGTCAAATTATTTCCAACGAGTGCATTGTTAACACAGTCGAGTGATTTGTCTACTGAACATTGGGGAGATCGGTATAGTATACCAACAGGATTTGTACTTCAGCTAGTTGAACAATGACTGCCAGCAGAGCTAAACTCAAAGTGATGGTGGCTACTATTTTTCTGCACTGGTGGTACTGTATCAGACTTAACGAAAAGAACAGATCCCCAACCTCGATTAACTTGACTGTAACAATTTTCTAGTTCAACAGTAGTTCAATAGTTCAAAAATTTCAAAAATGTTTGTAATTAGTGATCAACTTCACAGAGAACATTTGCAATGCAACCATATTAAATGATAATCTATCGAATAGCAAACAGGTATCTGGTATGTTATTGCATAATTTTTCAAGCTAACACCTTTCGCCTGAAGTTTAGTTCATCTGACTTGTTAAACTGTGTTGATCTAATCTGATCTTGTTTGTTCATTTCTTTACTTCGTTTCACTCAATATTTACTATAATATACATTTCCTACAACGTAGTAAAATTTATCCTCTTCTACGATTATTTTACGTGAATAGTCCTTCACAAAACACAATTTTAGAATTTTAATCAAATGAATCAAAACCGAAAAAAACGAAAACTACAAAAAAATTGTTTTGGACTAGAAAAAAATTCACCTTTCATATGCCGAGTGGGGGTCAAAAATTATTTTTTGTCAAAATTTCCACTCTCAACCCCCTCAAAATAACATTTGAAATGATGATCCGACCGCTATAGTTTTCATTCAATCTTTACAACATTGCCCATAACCATGAATATTTTCAAATATTTTTCTTTTGTAATGTTCGAAGTTAAGGGGAAGGACAGGAATTTTTTTTCACATATTTTAATATAACTCAAAAACTGCGCTTTTGAAAATTACATAAAAAATTGTTTTGGACTAGAACAAAATCAACCTTTCATATGATACCCCACTCAACAAGGTCAAAAATAATTTTTTTTCAAAATTTCCACCCTCAACCCCATCAAAATAACATTAGAAATGATGAGCCAACCGCTATAGTTTTCATTCAATCTTTACAACATTTCCCATAACCATGAATTTTTCCAAATTTTTTCTTTTGTAATGTTCGAAGTTAAGGGGGGGGGACAGGAAATTTTTTTCACATTTTTTACATAACTCAAAAGCTGCGCTTTTTAAAATTACATAAAAAATTGTTTTGGACTAGAAAAAAATCAATCTTTCATATGGACTAGAAAAAAAATCACCTTTCATATGACACCCCACTCACTGAGGTCAAAAATAATTTTTTTTCAAAATTTCCACTCTCAACCCCCTCAGAATCACATTTGAAATGATGACCCGACCGCTATAGTTTTGATTCAATCTTTACAACATTGACCATAACCATGAATTTTTTCAATTTTTTTCTTTTCTAATGTTCGAAGTTAAAGGGGGGGGACAGGAAAGACAATACCCGTTTATGGCAATATCAAAAAAACTAAGCAGTCGAAAAATCATTGAAATTTTTTTTTGAAATATTTTGAACTTTCTCGATTTTTCTAGACCAAACTCGATTCCTTACAAAAAACTTTTGTTTTACTATCTCCTTATCTATGTTCATAAAATATAGATTAAAACAAATATTTGAATTTTTTTGTTATCAGTAGGCGTGGAAAAACACGTTTAAAAACTGTAGAAAATTTCAAGTTGATAGCACTTATAGTTTGTGAGTAAATTGATTATGTAGAAATTCGGACGGACACCGAAGTCTCACCAATAGGGTACCGTTTTTACTTTTTTAAAGTACGGAACCCTAATAAGGAAACGAAACACACAAAAGTATTAGTACTGCTACTGTTCATTTTTAATTTTTGTTCACAAAATATTACCCATACTATTGATTGCTGCAATGTTTTGAAATATAATGCACATATACCATGAAAAGTCTGAACAGTTTTGAAATTCTGTGCACCAAAATATTATTTTTTACAAGTATTAACGAAATTTTGAATAAAGCTATTCACAGATACATTAAACGTGTGCACAGTTTTGAAATTAGAATAACAAAATCAGTTACAGGATGTTTATGATTGTGTATATGTATATGATATTTTGAATGTGTATATTTTTTTATGTTGAGTATGGATAATAAATATTAAAATTCTATGGAAAAGAAAACTAGACAATTTTTTTTGGTAATTGATAAATTTAAAAAGTAATGAATGAAATAGTAAAAATTAGGTCCATGCAATAAAAACAAAATTAAAGAAAACCATTTGAAGGCAAATAGTATATTATTTAATTAGGAGCTGAAGTGCTACTTTTTGTGTTAAGTCATTGAATAAATATCTATGGAAGAGTAACTAGACATTTTGAATGCAGCATCTAATTTTTAGTATAGTGTTTGCCTTCTAGCTGGGTGGTACTGTTTACAATTTGCATATTTATATTTTCAAAACAAATAAAAGAAATAATGAATGTTACATATAAATTTAAAAGCCTAATATGTTTGAATAAAATATTTCCTTATATTTCCATATATAAATATTTTTAATTGTCCATACAACACAAATTTTAGTCATATTGAATTACTTTGAGAACACCTTACATTCGGCTGTGATAGCGTTTGAAATTTGGTTTGACAACGATGGATTAAGAAAATGACATTTACGTAGGGTAATAATATTTAAAATTAAACTAGAAAATAACAGTTTTTGTAAAGCAAATACTTTATATTTTTGTTAAAACATCATTCTAAACCCTTTTTATGCATAGTATTAGTAAAAATATTCTAATCATTGATATGGAATTCGATAATCAAATATCAGTTTATTTAAGATTATTTGTACATATTTTAATGCTACACTTCATTTTTATGAATAAACTACTGCACAAATACTAATATGTAATTGTTTTGTAAAACATTAATTTAAACGAAAATTTTTTGCATTGAATTTTCTTGACATTGTGTGAATTTATAGATTGTGTAATATTTCTATTATAGTCAATATTCTAAGTCACGAGTGTATAGTCATTATTGATTGTTTTCCAATCAATGCGAAAATCAATAATCGACACTTGGTCAATTATTGTCATATATGCGCGCTTGCATATTTGCCAACATTTTGGGGAATTTTATTTATTCAGGATTTTGTGAGCAATTAAACTCAGGTTACTATGGAATTAATTTGAATTTTTCCAATTCAAAGGCATGGTTGGAAATATCTCAGAGTTCAATGCCAAACTGACGAGTTCAATTCCTTTGGCAGACACGTTTAGCCACTACGCCACCAAGGCGATGATATTTCTAAGTTGAAACTTCATCATCAGTTATCTTACTTAAGTTGAATTTCTAAATCGTCAGTTAAACATAGTATTTTTATGGAAATTTTATTAATTTTGAATGCAGATTTTTTGCATTGAATTTTCTTGACAGTACTATTGTGTGAATTCATAGAATGTGTAAGTTTGGCACTTAATTTGAAAGGTTACGAGTTCGAATCCCAACCGAAACACGTAAAAGAGAAAAACTGATTTTTTCCTGAGATATTTCCAACCATACCTTTGAATTGGAAAAATTCAAATTAATTCCATATTTACTTGATTTTAATTGCTCACAAAATCCTGAATAAATAAAATTCCCCAAAATGTTGGCAAATATGCAAGCGCGCATATATGACAATAATTGACCAAGTGTCGATCATTGAATTTCGAATTGATTGGAAACAATCAATAATGACTATACATTCGTGACTTAGAATGTTGAATATAAAAGAAATATTACACATTCTATGAATTCACACAATAGTGCTGTCAAGAAAATTCAATTCAAAAAATCTTCATTCAAAATGAATTAAATTTCCATAAAAAATTATGTCTAATTGACGGTTGAGAAATTCAACTTAAGTAAGATAACTGATGATGAAGTTTCAACTTAGAAATATCATCGCCTTGGTGGCGTAGCGGTTAAACATGTCTGCCAAAGGAATTGAACTCTTCGAATCCCAACCGAAACACGTAAAAGAGAAAAACTGAGTTTTTTTCTGAGATATTTCCAACCATGCCTTTGAATTGGAAAATTTCAAATTAATTCCATAGTTACTTGAGTTTAATTGCTCACAAAATCCTGAATATTAATTTAAACTTTAGTTTTTATAAATTTTGTTTAATTTGAATATCTTAAAGTAGAATTTCGAATAAAAGCTATCATTTTATTTTAAAATACAAAACGAAATATGTCAAATGTCATGGATGAAGAACGCACAGATATACATATTACGGGCTAGAGCCATCTTCAGGATAATAAATCTAACAGTAATAATTTTAATATTTTGGATAGTTTTATGATCCTGAAGATGGGCCTAGTCTAAAATATGTAGATATTTAATAATAAACAAAGTATTTTAATTCAATTGAGGAAGAACAAATTTAAAATCAAATATTATAAATGGTATGCAGCAAATTTTAAAATACGATAAGATAAGCCACAACAATTTTGAGATAACTCTTAAGTCCTGGGGCGCATTTCTCATGTTTGAACAGAGCGCAAAAATGTCTTGCACCGGCCCTGTATATATATATATATATATATATATATATATATATATATATATATATATATATATATATATATATATATATATATATATATATATATATATATATATATATATATATATATATATATATATATATATATATATATATATATATATATATATATATATATATATATATATATATATATATATATATATATATATATATATATATATATATATATATATATATATATATATATATATATATATCGTCGCTTTAATAATGAAACAACGTATGCTATTTATACGTTGTTTTTATATAATAGGTGCGCTGCATTCCCCATAAGGGTATCTTTGAATTGGCGTTTTTACATTTTCGAATTATTTTATGACTGGGGGTAAGAATTAATAAATTATAAATTAACGTCCATGCAAATGCATGCGCACATCAAACTTTAAACTCAAATATCTCGAAACTATACTTTTGCGTATACGTCATTTCATTATTAAAGCGACGATATATATATATATATATATATATATATATATATATATATATATATATATATATATATATATATATATATATATATATATATATATATATATATATATATCCGAACCGAAACACGTTCAGAGATAAAAGTTGTTTTTATTAACAAATAACTATAAGGTTTATTCAAATAAACCCAAAAACTGATTTCGAATTGAAAAATTCATACGATTCACTAATTTACTTGACATTTATGTCGTAAAATTGATTTCATATTGATTGGCAACATTCAATAATAACTGCACACGTGACTTAGGATAGTATGGAATATACCTACTAACTTTCGAAAATCACAAATAGTGAGGTTAAGGAAATTAATTATCTCTTTCAATAAAAATTCCTACCTTGTCGGGTTTAAGACCTATAAAATCTATATAATAAAAATACTAACTCTGTAGCCAGTGAAGTATGACAAAAAAAGTTTTTCACTAAGAAAAAAGAAATTACAACATCGTAATTAAAAATGTTTCTAAATGTCAACGCCGAGGGGCAGTTGACAGCGTGTCTACCAAAAGATTCAAACCTAGTTGGTACTGATGAGGTTCTAAGTTCGAATCCGAACCGAAACACGTTCAGAGATAAAAGTTGTTTTTATTAACAAATAACTATAAGGTTTATTCAAATAAACCCAAAAACTGATTTCGAATTGAAAAATTCATACGATTCACTAATTTACTTGACATTTATGTCGTAAAATTGATTTCATATTGATTGGCAACATTCAATAATAACTGCACACGTGACTTAGGATAGTATGGAATATACCTACTAACTTTCGAAAATCACAAATAGTGAGGTTAAGGAAATTAATTATCTCTTTCAATAAAAATTCCTACCTTGTCGGGTTTAAGACGTATAAAATCTATATAATAAAAATACTAACTCTGTAGCCAGTGAAGTATGACAAAAAAAAGTTTTTCACTAAGAAAAAAGAAATTACAACATCGTAATTAAAAATGTTTCTAAATGTCGACGCCGAGGGGCAGTTGACAGCGTGTCTACCAAAAGATTCAAACTTAGTTGGTACTGATGAGGTTCTAAGTTCGAATCCGAACCGAAACACGTTCAGAGATAAAAGTTGTTTTTATTAACAAATAACTATAAGGTTTATTCAAATAAACCCAAAAACTGATTTCGAATTGAAAAATTCATACGATTCACTAATTTACTTGACATTTATGTCGTAAAATTGATTTCATATTGATTGGCAACATTCAATAATAACTGCACACGTGACTTAGGATAGTATGGAATATACCTACTAACTTTCGAAAATCACAAATAGTGAGGTTAAGGAAATTAATTATCTCTTTCAATAAAAATTCCTACCTTGTCGGGTTTAAGACGTATAAAATCTATATAATAAAAATACTAACTCTGTAGCCAGTGAAGTATGACAAAAAAAGTTTTTCACTAAGAAAAAAGAAATTACAACATCGTAATTAAAAATGTTTCTAAATGTCGACGCCGAGGGGCAGTTGACAGCGTGTCTACCAAAAGATTCAAACTTAGTTGGTACTGATGAGGTTCTAAGTTCGAATCCGAACCGAAACACGTTCAGAGATAAAAGTTGTTTTTATTAACAAATAACTATAAGGTTTATTCAAATAAACCCAAAAACTGATTTCAAATTGAAAAATTCATACGATTCACTAATTTACTTGACATTTATGTCGTAAAATTGATTTCATATTGATTGGCAACATTCAATAATAACTGCACACGTGACTTAGGATAGTATGGAATATACCTACTAACTTTCGAAAATCACAAATAGTGAGGTTAAGGAAATTAATTATCTCTTTCAATATATATATATATATATATATATATATATATATATATATATATATATATATATATATATATATATATATATATATATATATATATATATATATATATATATATATATATATATATATATATATATATATATATATATATATATATAGATATATATATATATATATCTATATATATAGATATATATAGATATATATATATATATATATATATATATATATATATATATATAAGTGTTTCGAACCCAGAAAAATTTGGGTGCAGGTTCAGGTTCGGGTTCAATACATTAAAATTTAGTGGGTTCGGGTTTAGGTTCGGGTTCAAATTTGTTACAAAAAAAAACCAATTTTTTCCAATTTTTTGTAGAATTCATTATTTTTTTATTGAGAATTTTTGAGATCAATTAAACTCAAATAAGTAAAGAAGTAATTGGAATTTTTTTCAATTCAAAGGTATGGTTTGAAGTTTTTCGGAAAAAAACTCGAATTCACATTTTTCGTGTTTCGGATGAATTCGAACCTACCTCGTCAGTACCCGGCTCGAATCCTTAGGCAGACACGCTATCGATTACGCCGTTAAGGCGATGACAATTTCAAAGTTGAAACTTCTTCATCCCTTATTTATTTTTGCTTAAGTTAAATTTTTCCACTGTCATTAGACTCCATATTATGGAAATTTTTTTACATTGTATGGGATTTTTTTATTTTTTTTGATTTTTATTTTTTATGTTACATTACATACCGTATTTATGTTAACATACACATATTTATTTTGAAAAAAATTTTCATTTAATCCCCACTATTCACTATTCTCTACTGAAACAAATAATAACCAAAATAATCTTGTTTGAAACAAAACAAATTCTGCGAAATATGAAATTTCTTACGCAAACTTCCTAAATTTACTATATTAAAAATTGAACCTGAACCGCGCTTTTGATTGGGTTCGGGTTCGGGTTCACATAATTTAAAAAAAATCTTGCTCCGTTTTATTATAATTTTTGGAATTTTGATCAATTTTTGATTTTGTTATTTTTGAAAAAAGTTTTAATCTTTGATTTTGTAATAATTTTTGGAATATTTTTAGAATTTTGAAAAAAGTTTGATTTTATTTAATTTTTACAATATTTTTGGAATTTTGAAAGAAATATGAATTTGTGATTTTGTAATATTTTCTCGAAACGCTAAATGGAGAGGTTTTTGAGTAGTTTGCTGATTGTATCATCTTTTCACTAAATTATGTTAATTTATGAACTGTTATAATTTTCCGGCATTGATGTTTCGTGTTAGTTTTGTAATAAATTTCTAAACAGAGATAACAAAATACTTGTACTTTAAGAAAGAGTTATGTTTGATATACATCGCTGCACAAAACTAAAAACCATGTCCTCATAAAAGTTTTTACCGAAAACTATATAAAAATCCTTAACCAAGAACGAATTCTTGATATCTCAGAGTCTTGAGATTTCAGTCCCTTCATATTTTACCGTTACATTATTGCTCCTTGGAGGAAGTGGAAATTGTCATTGGATAGAATATGTCTATTAATTTTTTATTTCAATCTACTTCAGTTTTTCATGAATATCAATTTATGACGGTGGTCCACCGTAAACTTGTTGACAGACCGCATGTTTGACATCCGATACAAAGTGGAAATTCGATATAAAATAAACCACTTATTAGTTGGAAAGATAATAAAACCTATTAATTGAGCTTATCTCACATTCAAAATATCTATTTATGTATCAAGGGCAGGTTATTGCGCCCGGAAAGCGACATAATCTAGCCCGAGAGCCTCTGACCCGAGGGATGGATGTCGCTTGATGGGCGTAATACCCAGTAACGCCAGTGGTGCATACAAGATTTTATGCTTCACTTAATAAGCTAAAAACTAAGAAAGAATTTCATTTGTTAGACTATATTGGTATGCAAATAAATACAAAGGTATCCTAGTATGCCAAGAAATAGTAGATTTTTATACAAGTGGTGAAAACGTCTCTTTTTGCGTGACAGAACGGTTTGTTCAAGTTCAGGAACGCAAAAACGTTTTTACCACGCGTAGAAAACGCTATTTTTTCTACGCCGTAAATGTAAATGATAATATTTACAAATTCATCTACTAAAAACTTACAAAACGGCACCTAAATTTGACTGTGTAAAAAATAAACAAGATTGTATTTATATATGGCATTTTTACCAGTGTAAACTAATGTTATTATTGTGTTCACCTACAGATGGAATAATAACAGGCGAACACAATAATAACATTATTTTACACTGGTAAAAATGCTATATATAAATACAATCTTGTTTATTTTTTACACAGTCAAATTTAGATATGTCGTTTTGTAAGTTTTTAGTAGATGTATTTGACAATATGAATAATGAAAATAGTTCATATATTTTCTCTAAAAACTTTTACAGATATTACAGATATTTTTTTTACCGACTGGAAGTCATCGTTTAAAGTATAAATTTAAAAAATTGTAGGTAAAGTTTCAATTAAAAACAAATACAAATAAATTTTTTAATAAAATTTATTTATTTATTTAATAAATTTTTTTATTTTTTTTTTTGGCGGAAAGAACTCAGAGAATATATTTTATATCTGACAGTTAATTATCGGAGGAAAAAATTATACGATATATCTGATACAAATTTTATTTTATCGCTCCGATTTCTCCGATATAGAAAAAAAAACACACTTATTATTAGTTTAATTAATTAATTACACACAATTGATATAATGATTAGTTTCGATTCGATTCGATCAAAATATTCAATCCCTTCAAAATACTGCGATATTGACAGAAATAAACACAGCAACCGAAACAACAACAGAAACAGTAAATCAAATTCAATCTCAAATAGTCAATCAAATATTCAATCCTTTAAATAACCACCACCTGTAGTCCACCACCGAAACTTATTTACTTTCAGTCCTAGTGACTGAAAACATTTTCAGTCACTACTTAGAAAAAGTTTCCCTTTCACATAGGTTTTACTATATATTAAAATGACATTTTCGTAGCTTGAAGTAGAAAAATAATTATTTTGCTATGTAAGTAGCTATGTAAAAAAATTCTCCTAAATTTTGTAGCGTATGACTAAAACATTGTATGACGTTTAAAATAATTTGATCGTTTTGGAAAACAATTTGAATATTTTATAACTAAAATTTTACTAAAAATTTGTAAACAAATGTACTAACCTTTTACTAGCTTAAATTGAATAAGAATTATTTACATTTTGTAGACAAAGCAACAGTAATAGTAGTTTATGTAACAAGTACGCAAAATATGGTTTCAGCGGACGAATCGTAATGTTTTCGGACGAAGGCGCTAGCCGAATCTGTAATATGAAGATGAGTCTGCTAAAGCCATTTGCGTACGTGTTGCATACAACGTTTTTTAGTATTAGCTCTTAGGTTTTTTTTTTCTAATTTATTGCTTAATTTGTATTCTTGCGTACCTAAAAATTTGATTTTTGAACAAAACTTATCAAAGCAATTGTGATTATAATTTGAAAATAATTATAATATAAAATGAAAACAAATTTTGAATCCGCTAAAGTGTTGTCATAACGACTTTAAGTACTAGGCCGCTAAAATACAATTTTGCGGACTCTAAACAGTTCTAAAAGTAATCATTTTTCGGAGCTAATACTAAAAAAATAATTTCATTTAGTTTTTTAGCGTCTTAATAGCCGGCGTTATGAATTCATAATGCCCTCTCATAACGCCCCGGTTTTTATGAATGTGTTTATATATAGCGTATCCTAGACATTATAACAACTTTATATCATTGTGAAGCATTAATGAATTAATCTTAATATGTATACTTAACATGACATTAAATTCTAAAAACATTATTTCTACCTTACCAACCTTTTTCTTCAAATAAACAAACAAAAACATAAAATGTCATAATAAAAATGTACCACCGAAACAAAAGGTTAAAACTTTTTCCTTCACGTATGGAGTATGCAAATTATTATCTAGATCTAAAATATTATCTAAATAAAAAAAATATATAAATAAACTAATGAAATAAGATTTTTGGAATAGATCAACCTTATAAAGGAGTTCTAGCAATGAAATACTTGCAGTTGCTTGGTGCAGAGAGATACAGTAACTTGTTCAATAACATAAATAATGGTGTTAAGTGAAAATTTTTTTAAAACATGTTTTATATTAATTTACGGTTTAAGGTAATTTAAAAAAAATATTATCAAATGTTAATGTTAACTTTAAATTTCTATATGTTAGGTATTTTACCAATTAAATTATGTAATTGTTAATTTGTTATTTATTCTATCTAGTATACATAAAAGTTTAACAACAGTAGCTGAAATTCGTGTCCGTAGTTTTCCAGACAATTTTAAGCTTGGAATAGCAACATCAGCATATCAAATAGAAGGTGCTTGGAATGTTGATGGTAAGTGTTTTATTTTGAAATTTAAGAATCTTGCGAATATTTGTGTTTTTTAATTGTACATTGTAAAGTAGCATGAGTGTGAATTTCGTATGTTATATTGATTCATTAACAATAAACTATTTTCATTAACATTTTTTATTTATTTATTTATTGATCTCTTTTGTGATAATAGTGATTATAATGAATTTGTTGAGATTAGTTAATTTTCTAACTTTACAACAACTAAATGATGTGCTAAAATATAGAATTACATTATTGTAAAAATGATAATGGTTAATATAAAACTTATTAATTTTGATCTTCTTACTAACTAACCTATCTTAAACTAAACTAAAATTAAAATAACATAAAAGTTTGTAAACAAATGTTTCTATAAATAATTGTAACTAATGAGTGATTTAATTTCATTATTTTTATGTCATACTTAATTGTTTAATTAATTGATTTTCAGACGTGTTAAGCTTTCTTAAATAAGTAATCACTTGCTCTTTGGCTGTTTCGTTTATTAATTTCATTTTTGTTTTAGTGTGCAATCTACGTGTACTATATCTTTTTGGCACTTTTAGTATTAACTTTAAAAACTTGTTTTGCTCTACTTGAAATTTTTTGGTATGTGTTACAGCAGCACGCCACCAGACTGGACAACCGTACATAATAACTGATAATATCATAACTTTATAGATTAGTAACTTGTTTCCAAAGTTCATTTTACTTTTTCTGTTTAGCAGAGGATAGAATTTAAAAAACAGTTTTTGACATTTTAGCAAGGTATTATTGATGTGAGTCTTCATTGTTAATTTCGAGTCCAAGGAGATACCTAGGTATTTTACTTCTTTACTCCATTCTAAGGATGTATTATTTATAACAATTGGGGATTGTGGTAGTTTTCTGACAGCTCTGCATCTTGTAAAGAATATTGCTTGGCATTTGGAATTGTTAATTTTAAGTTTCCAGTTCTCAAAAAATTTATTAATTACAACTAGGTACCTATTAAGCCTTCCAATAATAGGTGCAGATAGCTCATCACTAGTAAATATGGCGGTATCATCCGCAAATAAAGCTAGCTCGCAATTATCAAACCTTGGAATGTCGTTTACATACAAGCTAAATAAAATGGGACCTAAAATAGACCTCTGTGGCACACCCGCAGGGATATTTTGTATATTAGATTTATCACCTAGAATTTGAACAAAGAAATTTCGGTTGTTTAGATATGACCATAGAATTTTTAAAAGATAGATTGGAAAACCATATTCTTTTAGTTTGTGCAAGAGACCTTTGATCCAGACTGTGTCAAAAGCTCTTTCTAAATCAATAAGAACTACTCCAGTAGACCTTTGTATGTTTCGTTTACTTTTTATGTAATCAACAAGTCTGTGGATCTGATGTATCGTGGAATGTCCGTGACGGAAACCAAATTGTTCGTTAATCAGAATATTTTTTTCATCAAGAATGTTTAAAATTCTTTGTTTGATCGTATATTCAAACAGTTTACCTAGAGTACATAATAAACTGATTGGTCTGTAGCTGGATTGTTGGGTAGGGTCTTTACCTGGTTTTAAGATAGGAGTAACACGGGCACATTTCCAACTTTGTGGAAAATATCCAAGTTTGAGAGAGCTGTTAAAAATTTTTGAAATCAACCTTATGGCAGCATCAGGCAAATTCTTAAGAAGGATATTTGGAATCTCATCAACTCCAGGTGCTGTGAATGGTTTTAAAATATGCAAAACATTTTTTAGCTCATCAACCGTAATTTTTGACTCTATCGTCAAAGTGGTAGGATTAATTGAATTTATATTTTCAAAGGATTCATCAACATCATTTATGGTCTTTAAAGAAGAATTTGCATTTGGATGTTTATGTGCCTTAAGGAAACCGTTCGCAATAACTTGGCATTTTTCCTCATTGTTGAAGATTAGAGTACTATCAATATCATTTTTGATAGGTGGTATTGGTTGAAATTTATTTTTAAAATTTGTAGTGATACGCCAGTATGGCTTAGAACCCTTGTCTAAACTCTTTAATTTCGATTGCCAAGATTCATTAAGCTGTTCAAAAATTTTTAACTGAATTAATTTGTTCAATTCATTTACAATGGTTTTCAGAAACGTATAGCGCGTTCTTTGCCATTGCCGTCTACGAGTGTTTCTCAGTTTCAATAGTAGTTTAATATCATCATTTAAAATAATTCTTTCATTAGTATGAAATGCTACGATTGGAGTACTGCAATTTCTAGCAGATTTAATTGAATCCGTTAAGAGCTGTACACTTGTATCAATATCATCTGTTGATATAAAATCTGAGTCGAAAATTTGGGTTTTAAGACTATTTTGAATTTGCTCTTTGTAGCCATTCCAATTTGTAAATCTATAATTGAATTTTGTTTTGGGAAGAATGGCATCTGTGCCTGACAACGAAACTGTGGCAAAAACAGGAAGGTGATCAGAATTTAATTCGTTTAGGCTCAGAATTTTTATGATTGGTATACGATTGTTTGTTATAAAGATATCAATTGTACTAGGTCTTCCTATTGGACTTAGATGAGTAGGTGATGTAGGTGATATTACAATGCAATTGTCACTATTAATTGAAAGGTTGTGGAGAACGCTTCCTCCTTTATTATTTCTATTACAGTTCCATTGGTTATGGTGACAGTTAAAATCACCACCAGCTATGTATGGTTTATTTCTATTGGTCAAACTAATTAAATCGGCTCGAAGATTGTTGTGGTTGGATTTAGGACAGTAACATGCAAACACTTTAAGATCATTTCCATCAGTGGTTTTGACCACCATACCAATATTTTCAATAGACGTCAAACCTAAATCTGGGAGAAGTGAATGGGCTAATGATTGTTTAATCAGTATTCCTACACCACCTTTACGCTGAAACTCTCTATCTCGTCTATAAAATTTATAACCTGCAATGAAAAAGGATATATGACTTTTTAAATGAGTTTCCGTTAGAAGCATTACATCAATATTATATTTATGGAGAAATTCAACAAGTTCAACTTTCTTGTTTTTAATACTTTGGCAATTCCAAGTAACAACAGCTAAATTATTACTGAACTGCATATTTAATTGCTATTTGTGCTATTGTCCGAAACTGTTCTTCTTTCGTTCTACAATTTTTCAGATTATCAACTATATCATTAAATATGCTAAACAGCTCAGATGTTGTGAATAACACACCATCATTGACTGTAGTAGTAAGGTTAACAATATTATCGTTAGGGCGAACATGCTGTGAAATGTTGTTTTTAAGTGTTTCTTGATATTTGTTTGCGTATTGTGTTTGTGGTAATGACGGAAAATTTTCAATGTTAAAACTAAAATTTGATTTTTGTGTTGCAAAATTTCTTGCATTAATTGTTTTTTTAATATTAATATAAATATCACGTTGTGGACATATTACCGAATTGGCTGCATGAGAACCTTGGCAGTTTGCACATCTATACTTAGTTGAATCTTCCTTAAACGGGCAATTGTCTGATCCTTCTGAATAACTTGTTGAGCAGTAGTTACATTTTGGCAACATATGGCAGTTATTAATTCCATGACCGTATCTACAACATCTTCGACACTGCATGGGACCTCTATGAGTTGACGGTGCAACATTTTCCCACTTACATATTGTGTGATAGATATGTTTGTATTCTCTAAGTTGATTTAGAGTTATAGAACCTTTTTTGAACGTAACAAAATATATGCAATTATCACTGTTTCTTGATTGTTTTGGTCTAGTTTGTGTAATTTTTAAAGGGTTTAATCCTAGCTGCTTTAATTCTTGTTCTATGATTGTACTATCCATTTCAGGTAACCCAAATAAAACAAAGCGTATTGTTTTGTTTTCTTCAAGTTCAAACGTAAAGAACTCACTATTTGTGTTATCAAGTTCTTTAGATAATAATAAAAAATGACTCATCGAATAACAAAATATTTTTGTACCATTTGATTGTATTTTCACGTTATATTGATTAATTTTTAATTTTTTCATTAAATTATGAATTTCCGTATTTTTCAATTGAGATATAACGGGAGGAATTTTAACTTTATTTTTAACAGATGATGACGCATTTTTGTCAAAATTTGGTTGAGTGAGTGGTAGAAATCGATTATGTACCGGAACTTGAAACATTCTGGTTTTTTTTACTTCATTTGCTAGATCCAAATCCTCTGCTACTCTTTTATTTCCACTATCGGTACATGCCAGAGGCATGCACTGATCACTTTCGTCACCCACTTTTATATATATATTAATTACTTTTAATAGAAAACAAACTTGTTAATTATATCACTGTTGTAAACAAGAATTTAACTATGAAAAAAATTTTAAATTTTATTTTGAAATTTAACAACCATACGCAATGAAAGTCGATTGACTAATCTGATTTTCATTAACAATAAAATATTTTCATTGACAATAAACAATCGATCGATAATAGAAGAAAAACGTGTTCTAGACCGAGTTGTGAAAACTTGACCATTTTTGATTTTCCTGAAGCTTGGCATATATAATCCTGAAATTTTATAATTTCTTTAAAGTGCATAGTTTGAGCATAGTCAATTGGGTCAAAAATTAATTGGGATTTAATTTATATTTTTTTTAAAACAGTTCTATCCTTACTCTACCAACCCGGTACTCTACCTACCGGGTTTACCAACCAGTGCTTTAATAGCTGTTTGGCTATACGAACAGATGCAATAGAACTGTTTAAAAAAAATATAAATCATATCCCAATTGATCTTCGACCCTAGCACCATCTTTAAAAAACTTTTTTTAATATTTTAATTTTAAGATTAATTACAAAAACAATTAATTAGTTTTTTTACAAACGACTAAATAATCACCCAACAAACAAAAAAAAGTTTGATGAAATCGGTATAGCCGTTCTTAAGCAATTTAATTTCAAAGTTACATCCAATTGGCAGAATTTTCATTTTTCATGCATGTTGGGGTGCCGCCTCCTATGCCCAAACTTTGCACTTTAAAAAAATTGTAAAATAAGTAGTATTTTTTATTTTGTCCAGACTACTTATATGCCAAGTTTCAGGAAAATCAAAATTGGTCAAGTTCAAATTTCGACTTTTTCAGATAAAAATAAAAGATAGATAAAAATAAAAAATTTGGGTTCACCCTATTTTTTGGTGACGGCAAAAACTCGAATGACATTAGCAAACCATACACGTACGGATTTTTTGCCGGATTCGTTCTCGGACTTGGCCCGTTCTTAAAAAAATCCGTCTATTAAGGGAGAACAGATCCGCGGATCAAGTTCGCGAACTTGTCGGATTTGATCCGTAGAATCTCTCCACTAACAATTTTTCCGACAGCCAATTCGTTTTAGCGAGTAAGTGATCGTTTTTATGTATTTTTTAGTTAAATATCAATCTTAGATTGCTCCGCCCCCTATTTATATATTTTTGATAATTAAATAGCGTACTAATAACTCTGCGGCCTGCCACAACAACATTATATTTCCTTGTTTCCGACATGTTAAATTGCGGAGGTTTGTTATTGAGCAAGAAATTAAAATAATGAAAAGTAAATTGTAAACTTAACTTTTTTGACAGATCAGCCAATCAAAAAGTCCGATCAATTTAATTTATGCCGGACCTCGTCCGCGGATCAAAAATCTGTCAATTTTAGAAGGATCTTATACCATCAACAGACGGATCTAGTGTGACTATGGACTTGGTCCGCGGATCGTTACAGTGACCAATTTTACGCTATTGGAGAACAGCGGATCGGCCCAAGTCCGCGGATAAGTCTTATCGTGTATGGGTAGCTATTTGTACGCTGTACGAATAAAGAACCCGAGAACCCGTCGATCCGACGGACCAAGTCCGCGGATAAGTCATATCGTGTATGGTTAACTATTTGTACGCTGTACGGAACCCCTTCGCTGTAAAGAACCCCCATTGCATTCTGTTACTATGACAGTGAGTGATCTCAAACAGTACGACTGTTTGAAAAAAACCGATTGGCGACCAAAAATGTGAAGTTGATGCAGAATTAAGTATTTTTTACATCTATTGAAGAGACCGAGTTTTCTTGAAGCGCTCCTTGTCATCGCCATTATATGATAATATGAAAAAATTGTGAAGCCCAATAAACGAATGCTGTCACCTCCAGGTTCATAACACATGCTAATTTCAATATCGTTGGGGAACTCTGTGTTCGATCTGAAAACAATCAATAACTGTGTATAGT
This sequence comes from Diogma glabrata, assembly GCA_963693315.1. Taxonomy (NCBI): domain Eukaryota; kingdom Metazoa; phylum Arthropoda; class Insecta; order Diptera; family Cylindrotomidae; genus Diogma; species Diogma glabrata. Next base: position 34,600,582 of record OY856187.1, on the reverse strand, counting down.
GGTGATGGTAAAATTGAACAACTTTTTGCTACCCCAATCGGCGACATTTTTTAGGCCCTCGTTTACATTTATGGCAGCGTTTCTCTGCGCGGGATTGATGCGGTAATCCCAATCAGGACCTGATAGCGAAAAAGCGTTACACTCATGATCATGGCCCAATCAGGTTGATATCTGATCAGTAATTAATTTAGACTCAGATGAAAAGCGGTTCATACATGCCGAAATGTATCGGGCGGTGAAAAAATGTTGGATCCGTTTCACGACTGCTGGGTAAAATCTGTACGCAATAAACTTATTGGGTTAACATGCCAGATTTAAAAAAAAGCTATTAAGATGTCTAATGCAATAACGTATGTTTCACCTTTTGCAAGTATGCTGTTCCAACGATGGGCTACATAGTTCAATAGATCGGTTGTTGATCTTTTGTTTCAAAACCGCATTGGATTTCACATATCAAATGTTTGTCTTCCAAAAATTTTGATATGTGTGTGTTAATATAAATTATCAGGCATTCCTGCTCCATCGGTACTGCTTAGCTTTATTTATAAGTGAAATTCTCTAAAAAACCTGTATCACTTATCTGGATCTCCTAGTAAAAAAGAGTTAATTAAAGTTAAATTAAAAATATTAATAAAACTATAAACCCAACAATATTGTTAAAAGTAACATTGAGAAAAATAGGATAATGTCACTGTTACTAATATTATATAAGACATGATGAACAAACAACGTCACAAATTGCGTTGCAAAATCAGAGTAACAAATAGATTTGCGACGTGTCGAAACCGTGATTTGCGACGTTACGTTTGCGTGCTACTCATCTTTGGTATCAGTTTATTAAAATCGAAAAAATGTCATTATTGCTACCATAAATTTCTTGTTTTCTTATTTTAATCTATAGGGAAGGGGCCAAATGTTTGGGATACTTTCGCTCACGATTTTCCAGGAAAAATTTATAATAGATCAAATGGAGATGTAGCTGTTGATTCCTATCATTTATATAAAGAAGATGTTGCTCTCCTCAAAAGTGTCGGAGTAAGATTCTGAATAATTTAACTTTAAATAACAAAAAAATTAAGATTTAATTTGAAATTTCATTAATTTTGTTTTCTAATTCTAGGCTCAATTTTATAGATTTTCCTTTAGCTGGTCTAGAATTCTTCCAACTGGGGAAATCTCATCTCTCAATAAACATGGTGTTGCCTACTATCATCGATTGATTGATGAGCTAATTGATAATGGCATTGAGCCGTTTGGAACCATGTTTCACTGGGACCTGCCACAATACTTACAAAACCTCGGTGGCTTTGCCAATCCTTTAATAATTGATTACTTTGTGTCATATGCAAATTTGTTATTTAAAGAATATGGCGGTAAAATAAAACAATGGATTACGTTTAATGAACCTTTAGAAGTTTGCGATTCTGGTGATCAAGGCCATATGCCACCAGCCATTATTGTAAGCGGTGTTGGAGAATACATCTGTGCTCATCATTTGATTCAAGCTCATGCTCGAACCTATCATTTGTACAAAAATGACTACTATTATATACAAGAAGGACTTGTTGGTATTACATTCGACTTATTCTCTGCTTTACCAAAAGATTCACATGATGAGGAGGATGTAAAGGCAGCAGAAAGATCGATTCAATTTGACGTAAATCAGTAAGACAATTTTCATAAATCAAAACTAATTTTCAAAACTTTTGTATTTAGCTTGGATTATTTGCCAACCCAATTTTTTCGTCAGAAGGTGATTATCCAGAAATCGTTCGACAAATAGTTGATAAGAATAGTGTTGACGAGGGAAGAGAATGGTCTCGCCTTCCAAAATTCAGTTCGGAAATGGTAGAGTATGTAAGAGGAACTGCGGATTTTTTTGGAATAAACTACTATACAAGTCGGTACGTTAAATCAGTAAGTCCTGACAATTATATCACTCCTTCTAAGAATCGCGATAGATATGTACAGTTATTTCTCGATAAATCATGGCCAAGGGCTAAATCGTCATGGATATTTTCAGTTCCCGAAGGATTTAGAAGTTTATTGAATTGGATTAAAATAAATTATGGAGATTATCCAATAATAATTTGTGAAAATGGTTGGTCAGATGATGGTGAATTAGAAGATTACAATAGAATAATACAGCTAAACGTAATATATCTAATACAAACAATTTAGTTTTGGTTTCTGATTCATATTTATTATAGTCTCATATGAATGTGGTTCTAGATGCTATAGACGATGAAGTCAATATTATTGGCTACACAATATGGACCTTAATCGACTGTTTTGAATGGATGATAGGATACACGTAATTATAGATTTATGAAGCTCTTGAATTCAATTTATTTGAATTTTTATTTTATTATTATCAGAGACAAATTTGGAATTGTGCGAGTCGATCAAAATGATCCAAATCTTACGAGGATTAAGAAAAAATCGTTTTCATATGTACAGCAAGTGTTTACTACAAGACAAATTGTTGATAAAGATTAAAATTTAGGGTATCTTTATGTTTTTGAAAAACAGTTTGTGTATTTAAATGTTTTGTTTAATAAATTTTAATTACTAATGAACTAATTGTGTTCCAGTTAATTTTGAAGTTGTCACGAAATAAGAAAGTTGCAATTGACAACGATTAAAACCTCTTTCGAATAAAATGTTTAATTGTTAATTGTCACAATGAATGATTTATAATGACCAATGTAACTTGATATATGCTAGATGTTTTTTGTTTTTTTGTTGTTGTTTGGATGGAAACCGGTTCCAAAGTACCATAACCTAACATACCATAACATAACATATAATAATGTAACATAATATAAAAGACGAACCGTAATTCGTTACGGTAGATCATACACAACACACAGTTAATAACTAAACGCATGAACCTCAGCCACTATTTAATGTTTATTAGAACAAAATCTACCAATTTATATTCAAAAAGTCACTGACACACTATAGTTGTTTCATATTTACTTGGATATAATATTAAAGCTTTATTTTGAAAATAAATTCTAAGTTAGAGCATGATTGTATTAAAGCTATTTTATTCATATATTTCTTATAAATTAGTTTTTGAAGATATGCCCATAAACTGTAGCTCTTTTGCATAGAGTTACTGTTGTAGTTTTTAGAACCTAAACTCAAATTTTCAAACCTTAACAATGAAACTTTAAGTTTTAAAAACAACGAGTAACGATATATTAAAACAAAAATCAGAAAGAGCCAGTGATCTGACTGAAAACTAACCTACCCACAATCCACAGTAGATATTTAAATCTTAATAAATAATTGTTTTGAATAACCCAAGGTCTCCACTATGATATTTTCTATCACGGTTATGTTTGTATTTGTTTTCTACAATGTATGGGAAAATATTTGTCGATTCAATATCATGTCTGGCTAAAATATTATCATGATAAAAAACGAAGTAGCAAAAGCCCAGTTATCCGGAACGCTCGCGGATTAGAACATGCCGGATAATCGAAAATTCCGGATGATTGAATGTAAATGCAATTTTAGGACAATTTCATGTTATACTTCATATAAATATTTTGTTAGGATTCTCGTCAGTATATTTTGAAATAAAATACTGCAAACTTATTTTTGTATGTGTATTTCATGTTGTTTATAACATTGATTGCAAATAATATTTGATACAAATCAGTATATTAGAATAATTTTTTAACCGATTTGATGCAACTTGGAGGGGTTCGAATCCCCAACAACCCTCCTTTGCGTACGCCACAGATACAAATCCAAAAATAAGTAAATGAAATAAATAATAAGAGTATTATAAATAATTCAAAAGTTAAACCACAATACATTTATTGTAAATTCCCAAACAAAAAGCACTAAACACATTTTTAATTATGAAGAAACAAAACTTTTCGTAATAACTTCGTAGCATTTCGTACAAATTACTACGAAAATGTTTTGCCTTAGGGTGCGTTTATGTTGGAACTTCGATAATAGCGTCGACCATCGATGTGATTCAAGCGAAGAAAATGAATAAATGCTTTCAAATAGGAGTGTTTATATTGAATCATCGAAAAAAGAGTCTAGCATCGAGTCAAGCGTCAATAAACGATTTGTTCTTTTTCGACGCTACTATCGAAGCTCTGATCGATATTTATTTTATTTATTTTATAAAAAAAATACATAAAAATAAAAATATTAGTTTTAATTAATTTAAATTTTTGAAGTTTATGGAAAATTGATTATTAAACTACTTAATTTAAAGTTTGTTGTATATATTTTTGTAAATTTTTTTTAAATTCTCGAAGCTCCAACATAAACACTGTAAAAGAATAGCGCTATTCAACGCTTTTATCATTCAACGCTTGGGAAATTACAACTGAAAATTTTTTGCCTTAGTTTTAATTTAATTTAAACCAATGAAATTCTCTAAAATGTAATGATTTCATTCAATTTCACCAATAACATTGGAATTATACTAATAACAAATATTTATACGTCTGGCCTACTGGGATATTAAAAATTATCAATTTAATTTTGAAATAATTAACTGATATCACAGTAGGCCAACGTATAATTCATAAAAAATATATAAATAAATGAAAAATGGCAAAAAAATTTCTAAACTAATTCCCTCGTTCGTTGATAAATTCTCATAATTTTTTGAAAAATTCCTCAAGCAACATGCAACATAAAATAAATTATGAAAATATTAAGATCTTAGCTAGGGAATCAACTTTACAAAAAAGGAAAATTTTGGAGATGATCTATATAAAGAAGAATCCTAATTGTTTAAACAAACAAAATGATTCTTTTTATATTGGTAACTCCTATAATAATATTATTAGAGATTAACTTTATTTTTAATGCATTGAATTATTTTATTTTTTGTTAATATTTTTTTGTGTTTGATGTTCATAAACAATTTTCAAGGTATGAAATATTTTTGGTCTTTGTTAAATTAGTAGCCGTTTTAATGAAAATTTAAATTTTTCTGACATTCAAATTATTTTCTTTTTTTTGTGTTTTTTGTTTTATAAAATATTTTTAGGGTTCCGTTTTTTATACGGAACACTATTGGTAAGAGTACAACGTGTTTTTCACATTATTTCGATTATCTCGTGAACCATTAATCCGATGAACTTAAAGTTTGAGGTGCTTTGAGGTTTGAGGAGGAATAACTCCGACCCTACTTCATCGAAAATCTTGAAATATATTTGAAATGATAGAAAATTGAGTAGGTTTTTAATGAAAAATATAGAAAAGTGGCAGATACTCATAACTATATTTATTAAAGGGGTGGGAATGTTAAGGGGTAAAAACGTCATTTAAAACCAGGTCATGTGGGGTGTCATTTGAAAGAGCACTTGATTTTAGAAATATTGCCATTTTTTTTAGAATTTTGCAATGCATAGTTTTTGAATTATTATCAATAAAGTGACACAAAAAGTTGGTCCCCCCTTGCATTTCGAGCCTAATTAACAGAAAAATCTGAAAAAATTCACAGAGACAGGAAGTTTGATAAACTCTGAATGAAAAATATAGCGAACTCTCAAATAATTATATTTTTGTGTTTTTAAGGGATTGGGGTGGGGAAGGGTGAAAAAAAACTTTTTTGACCCAAGCGAGTGGGGTGTCATTTGAAAGAGAATCGAATTTCAGAAACTTTGCAATTTTTTTAGAATTTTGCGGTACACAGTCTTTGAGTTATTCTAAAAAGTGTGCAAATTTCAGACCGTTCCCCCCCCCCTACGTTTCGACACTGATAAACAGAAAAAAATTGAAAAAATTCATAGAGACAGGAAGTTTGCTATATTTTGAACGAAAATTATAGCAAAGTCTCAAATAATTATATTTCTGTGTGTTTAGGGGATGGGTGTTAGGGGGGTAAAAAAAAACTTTTTTTGACCCAAGCGAGTGGGGTATCGTTTGAAAGAGCACCGAATTTCCAAAACATTGCAATTTTTTTTAGAATTTTGCGGTACACAGTTTTTGAGTTATTTTAAAAAATGTGCAAATTCCAGACCGTTCCCCCCCCCCCCCCCCTTACGTTTCGACACTGATTTACAGAAAAAATTGAAAAAATTCATAGAGACAGGAAGTTTGCTATATTTTGAACGAAAATTATAGCGAACTCTCAAATAATTATATTTCTGTGTGTTTAGGGGATGGGTGTAAGAGGGGTAAAAAAAAACTTTTTTTGACCCAAGCGAGTGGGGTATCATTTAAAAGAGCACCGAATTTCAGAAACATTACAATTTTTTTTAGAATTTTCCGAAACACAGTTTTGGAGTTATTCTAAGAAATGTGTAAATTCCAAACCGTCCCCCCCCCCTACGTTTCGACACTGATAGACAGAAAAAATTGAACAAATTCATAGAGACAGGAAGTTTGCTATATTTTGAACGAAAATTATAGCGAACTCTCAAATAATTATATTTCTTTGTGTGTTTAGGGGATGGGTGTGGAGATGGTAAAAAAACCTTTTTTGGAACCAAACGACTGGGGTGTCATTTGAAAGAACACTTAATTTAAGAAACATTGCAACATTTTTTAGAATTCTGCGATGCACAGTTTTTTAGTTATTGATAAAAAAGTGCTATTTGAAGTGTATGTATACCACTCTATATTTCGACGCTGATTTATAGAACAAATATTCCCTATTTAGACCATTAAAATACTGGTTAAATCTTTCTTTAGCTAACATAAACAGCTATGGATAAGATTTAACTTCAAGTAACATTTTTGATCAATGTAGATGTGATTGACATCTACGATTGACGTTTACGATAAAACATTTATTCTGTTATGCGTCCATAGTCTGGCGATATAAAGACTTTACAACATAACTTTATGTCATTTATTTTTGATATTGTGTTCTTTTACATTCACGGAACCCTTAGCGGGCGAATTTTATTCGCACTTGTCCGACTTTTTTCATTTGACGAATATTACATAACATATTTTGTTATATGTTTTTTTAAATATATTTTCTTTTTTGAAAATGGCAAAGGAATTTTGCCGAAACGTCAAAAAACAAATTAATTAAAATAATTAATGTGTTTTATTTTAAAAAATAGGCTCGATACCCATTACAATTATATTCAAATAATATTTTTTTGTAAATTGTATTAGTAAACTGTACCTCGATTCTGGTTCTATGAGAAAAAATGAAGTGGAATGGAATTATTATTTATCTCGAATTTTGATTTCTCACTAAATAATTCCATTCCACTAATTGGTATTCTCGTTCTCTTTTCGAGATATCCATTTTAGTACAAGTTCTAAACTATTACAAATTTTTGAAAATGGAATGCATCTGTCAGTTTATTTACATTTACTGTTTTTATTTGTGTTTCTTTCAATAGCTAGTTTACAAGTTGTGCTATAGATTTTAGTTGTAAAATTATTCTTTAGAATTGAATAGTACATTTCGCCACATCGTCACTATTTCCGTATTGTAGTCTGCCTTATCAAATATGCGAAAATCATACAAAACAATATGTTTTGTTATAAATTAAAGAAATAATTTACTTTTTCTAAAATAGTTATTGATAAATAATAATATAAAATTAATAAAATATCGTTAACTCCCAGGCGCCAAATACACATTCTCCTCTAAATAATTAACTAAAATTTCTTTTGGCATGATTACTTGAACTTAGGCTCAAGCGGATTTGTTTTTATTTTTTTAGGGTAAATTAAGTAAATTTAAATTAAAGCACATAGGAAATAGGTATGGTAAATTTTGCAGAAGGAACATATTTGAATAACATTAAAAAAGTGTTATTTTGTATGGATTTTGCTTTTTTCAAAGGGCTGTATCTTATAGCGTGGGACTGATGTACAACTCGTTGTGGTTTTATTCGTTTCAGTTAGTGATTCTATATCAAATTAAAAAAATCTTGGCGCCTAAGTAGATATTACCTTTTCATTTGATTTATCGTAACTTTTTTCGACATTTTATTCTCCATTTTTGTGCGTCTATATAAAATTTCAAATCAAATAATCGCATTTCGTCTATAAATTCGTTGACGAGATAATTTGACAGTTCATTCCACAAATGCGGAATTTATTTTCTCATTCCACTGAATCTGAATGCAAAAATCCATTTAGTACAAAATCTCATTCCACGAAATAATTCCATACAACCAGAATCTAGCTACTGGTGAACAATTTTTACTAGGGAATGAATTAATCTTAATATGTATACGTCATATGACATTAAATTCTAAAAACATTATTTCTACCTTACCTACCCTTTTCTTAAAATAAACAAACAAAAACATGAAATGTCATAATAAAAATGTACCACCGAAACAAAAGGTTAAAACTTTTTCCTACACGTATGGACTATGCAAATTATTACCTATAAGACTATATCTAAAATATTATCTTAATAAAAAATATATAAACTAATAAAATTAGATTTTTGGAATAAATCAACCTCATAAAGGAGTTCTAGCAATGAAATACTTGCAGTTGCTTGGTGCAGAGCGATACAGTCAGTAACTTGTTCAATAACATAAATAATGGTGTTAAGTGAAAATTTTTTTAAAACATGTTTTATATTAATTTACGGTTTAAGGTAATTCAAAAAAAATATTATCAAATGTTAATGTTAACTTTAAATTTCTATATGCTAGGTATTTTACCAATTAAATTATGTTATTGTTATTTTGTTATTTATTCTATCTAGTATACATAAAAGCTTAACAACAGTAGCTGAAATTCGTGTCCGTAGTTTTCCAGACAATTTTAAGCTTGGAATAGCAACATCAGCATATCAAATAGAAGGTGCTTGGAATGTTGATGGTAAGTGTTTTATTTTGAAATTTAAGAATCTTGCGAATATTTGTGTTTTTTAATTGTTCGGTAACTAGAAGTAGCATGAGTGTGAATTTCGTATGTTATATTAATTCATTAACAATAAACTATCAATCGATAATAGAAGAAAAACGTGTTTTAGACCGAGTTGTGAAAACTTGACCATTTTTGATTTTTCTGAAGCTTGGCATATATAATCCTGAAATTTTACAATTTCTTTAAAGTGCATAGTTTGAGCATAGTCAATTGGCTCAAACATTAATTGGGATCTAATTTATATTTTTTTTTAAACAGTTCTATTCTTACTCTACCAACCCGGTACTCTACCTACCGAGTTTACCAACCAGTGCTTTAATAGCTGTTTGGCTATCCGAACAGATGCAAATTTGTTTCCTCTTCAGACGCAAAATTTACAAAGAGGTGTTAATTCATATTCATGAGATTTAATTTTTAAGATTTTTAGACCGACTAAAATTCGAATTTTTCATCATTTTTTCGAACTTCAGTGATTAAATCTTTTTGTTGATAAAAATTGTTCGAAAAAATAATGAAGAATTAGCATTTTAGTCGGACTAAAAATCTTTAAAATTGAATATCTCAAGAATACGAATTAATGCCTCTTTGTAAATTTGAAATACTTTAGAGTAGGGATAGAACTGTTTAAAAAAACTATAAATTAAATGCCAATTGATCTTCGACACTAGCGCCATCTTTAAAAAACTTTTTTAATATTTTAATTTTAAAATTAATTGCAAAAAAAATTAATTAGTTTTTTTACAAACGACTAACTAATCAGTAATCACCTATCAAACAAAAAAAAGTTTGATGAAATCGGTATAGCCGTTCCTAAGCAATTTAATTTCAAAGTTATATCCAGTTGGCAGAATTTTCAATTTTCATGCATGTTGGGTGCCGCCCCCTATGCAAACTTTGCACTTTAAAAAAATTGTAAAATAAGTTGCATATTTTATTTTGTCCATACTACTTATATGCCAAGGTTCAGAAAAATCAAAATTGGTCAAGTTCAAATTTCGACTTTTTCACCTGTGTAGGTTTTTCATCAATAACTTGTAGATAAAAATAAAAGAACCAAAATTTTAAAAAATAAAAAATTTTGGATCACCCTATTTTTTGGTGACGGCAAAAACTCGAATGACATTAGCTAACCATACACGTACGGATTTTTTGTCGGATTCGTTCTCGGACTTGGCCCGTCCTTAAAAAAATCCGTCTATTAAGGGAGAACAGATCCGCGGATCAAGTTCGCGGACTTGTCTGTCGGATTTGATCCGTAGAATCTCTCCACTAACAATTTTTCCGACAGCCAATTCGTTTTAGCGAGTAAGTGATCGTTTTTATGTATTTTTTAGTTAAATATCAATCTTAGATTGCTCCGCCCCCTATTTATATATTTTTGACAATTAAATAGCATACTAATAACTCTGCGGCCTGCCACAACAACATTATATTTCCTTGTTTCCGACATGTTAAATTGCGGAGGTTTGTTATTGAGCAAGAAATTAAAATAATGAAAAGTAAATTGTAAACTTAACTTTTTTGACAGATCAGCCAATCAAAAAGTCCGATCAATTTAATTTATGCCGGATCTGGTCCGCGGATCAAAAATCTGTCAATTTTAGAAGGATCTTATACCATCAACAGACGGATCTAGTGTGACTACGGACTTGGTCCGCGGATCGTTACAGTGACCAATTTTACGTTAATGGAGAACGGCAGATCGGCCCAAGTCCGCGGATAAGTCTTATCGTGTATGGGTAGCTATTTGTACGCTGTACGAATAAAGAACCCGAGAACCCGTCGATCCGACGGATCAAGTCCGCGGATAAGTCATATCGCGTATGGTTAACTATTTGTACGCTGCACGGAACCCCCTCGCTGTAAAGAACCCCCATTGCATTCTGTTACTATGACAGTGAGTGATCTCAAACAGTTCGGCTGTTTGAAAAAACCGATTGGCGAGCAAAAATATGGAGTTGATGCAGAATTAAGTATTTTTTACATCTATTGAAGAGACCGAGTTTTCGTGAAGCGTTCTTTGTCATCGCCATTATATGATAATATGAAAAAATTGTGAAGCCCAATAAACGAATGCTGTCACCTCCGTGTTCATAACACATGCTAATTTCAATATCGTTGGGGAACTCTGTGTTCGATCTGAAAACAATCAATAACTGTGTAGTGGTGATGGTAAAATTGAACAACTTTTTGTTACCCCAATCGGCGACATTTTTTAGGCCCTCGTTTACATTTATGGCAGCGTTTCTCTGCGCGGGATTGATGCGGTTATCCCAATCAGGACCTGATAGCGAAAAAGCGTTACACTCATGATAATGGCCCAATCAGGTTGATCAGTAATTAATTTAGACTCAGATGAAAAGCCGTTCATACATGCTGAAATGTATCGGGCGGTGAAAAAATGTTGGATCCGTTTCACGACTGCTGGGTAAAATCTGTACGCAATAAACTTATTGGGTTAACATGCCAGATTTAAAAAAAAGCTATTAAGGTGTCTAATGCAATAACGTATGTTTTACCTTTTGCCAAGTATGCTGTTCTAACGATGAGCTACATTTACATAGTTCAATAGATCGGTTGTTGATCTTTTGTTTCGAAAACCGTATTGGATTTCACATATCAAATGTTTGTCTTCCAAAAATTTTGATATGTGTGTGTTAATATAAATTATCAGGCATTCCTGCTCCATCGGTACTGCTTAGCTTGATATATAAGTGAAATTCTCTAAAAAACCTGTATCTCTTATCTGGATCTCCTAGTAAAAAAGAGTAAATTAAAGTTAAATTAAAAATATTAATAAAACTATAAACCCAACAGTACTGTTAAAAGTAACATTGCGAAAAATAGGATAATGTCACTGTTACTAATATTATATAAGACACGATGAACTAACAACGTCACAAATTGCGTTGCAAAATCAGAGTAACAAATAGATTTGCGACGTGTCGAAACCGTGATTTGCGACGTTAAGTTTGCGTGCTACTCATCTTTGGTATCAGTTTATTAAAATCGAAAAAATGTCTTTATTGCTACCATAAATTTCTTGTTTTCTTATTTTAATCTATAGGGAAGGGGCCAAATGTTTGGGATACTTTCGCTCACGATTTTCCAGGAAAAATTTATAATAGATCAAATGGAGATGTAGCTGTTGATTCCTATCATTTATATAAAGAAGATGTTGCTCTCCTCAAAAGTGTCGGAGTAAGATTCTGAATAATTTAACTTTAAATAAAAAAAAAATTAAGATATAATTTGAAATATCATTAATTTTGTTTTCTAATTCTAGGCTCAATTTTATAGATTTTCCTTTAGCTGGTCTAGAATTCTTCCAACTGGGGAAATCTCATCTCTCAATAAACATGGTGTTGCCTACTATCATCGATTGATTGATGAGCTAATTGATAATGGCATTGAACCGTTTGGAACCATGTTTCACTGGGACCTGCCACAATACTTACAAAACCTCGGTGGCTTTGCTAATCCTTTAATAATTGATTACTTTGTGTCATATGCAAATTTGTTATTTAAAGAATATGGCGGTAAAATTAAACAATGGATTACGTTTAGTGAACCTTTAGAAGTTTGCGATTCTGGTTATCAAGGCCAAATACCGCCAGCCATTATTGCAAGTGGTGTTGGAGAATACATCTGTGCTCATCATTTGATTCAAGCTCATGCTCGAACCTATCATTTGTACAAAAATGACTATTATTATATACAAGAAGGACTTGTTGGTATTGTATTAGACTTAGTCTACGCTTTACCAAAAGATTCACATGATGAGGAGGATGTAAAGGCAGCAGATAGATCGATTCAATTTGACGTAATTCAGTAAGACAATTTTCATAAATCAAAACTAATTTTCAAAACTTTTGTATTTAGCTTGGATTATACGCCAACCCAATTTTTTCGTCAGAAGGTGATTATCCAGAAATCGTTCGACAAATAGTTGATAAAAATAGTGTTGACGAGGGTAGAGAATGGTCTCGTCTTCCAAAATTCAGTTCGGAAATGGTAGAGTATGTAAGAGGAACTGCGGATTTTTTTGGAATAAACTACTATACAAGTCAGTTCGTTAAATCAGTAAGTCCTGACGATTATATCTCTCCTTCTAAGAATCGCGATAAATATGTACAGTTATTTTTCGATAAATCATGGCCAAGGGCTAAATCGTCATGGATATTTTCAGTTCCCGA
>OY856187.1:34438260-34587339 GCA_963693315.1 Diogma glabrata | reverse complement strand
ATTTGTCTCCCATATTCGTAGATCCAAAATGTTCTTCATTCAATGTCAACTTAGTTGAGGTATGAAGAACGGTAAAACGTGTTCGTAGAATAAATAAATAAGACAAAAAATTGACATTAAAAATGAATTGAATAATTGTGATGTTAAGTCGATCGTCCAAAAACAAAATTTTATCTCGTCGCTGGTCGAGTTGGTTAAATGGTTAACCATATAAACTTTGATCAGAGGGACGCCGGTTCGATTCCCCGAACCGACCGGAATTGAGATAAAACTTTTGTTACGGATCTTTCACTTTTCAAAGCAATTTTTCATTCTATTCAATTGAATACATTCATTTCAAGTGTCTTAGAATTCTAAAATACATAATGGTTAGATCCATTGCTAAACTCTTAATAAAATCTTGAATTTAAATTGGTTAGTGGCCATTCTCCACTAGTTGGGATTTGTCTCCCATATTCGTAGATCCAAAATGTTCTTCATTCAATGTCAACTTAGTTGAGGTATGAAGAACGGTAAAACGTGTTCGTAGAATAAATAAATAAGACAAAAAATTGACATTAAAAATGAATTAAATAATTGTGATGTTAACCTTTATGTCAACGGCAATATACCTGGGTATGTTTTGCGTTTTTAAAACGCTGTAGCTCGGAACAAGATAATCTAATCGACTTAAAATTTCATGATATCCTAGCCAAAAGTGTTTTACGCAATAGTTTCAAGTTTGGTTTGGATTGGATCATTCGTTTAGAAGATAAAGCCCATTTACAAAGTTGCACCCTTACGTCAATAGCATACATACCTGGGTATGTATAATAAAACGCATGCAAATATGATGATATAATTGAAAAGAATAGTTTATTTTGAGTCAATTTTTGTAATTATAATAATTATATGAAAATATTTGAAAAAAATACTTATGGTATAATAGTAGATTCTTGTATGAGCTTAGAATGAAGGCAATTCTTCACGAGGATGAAGTTTCCCGGAACGAGCGTAGCGAGTGGAGGGAATCATCCGAGTGAAGAATTGCCTTCATCCTAAGCGAATACAAGATGCTATTTTATCCACGACTTTGAAAATATTTGAAATAATATGTATAAAGTTTTCATTTAAAACTTTATATCGCCATATTGAAATTAATTTATCATAGAAAACAAGAAAAACAAAACGTTTATTGTTTATTTTAGATTTATATATGTATTGTTCTTGTTTAAACTTGTTTATAATACTATACCAACAAATCAAGTTTTTAATTTGTTAGAGGGTTTTTTTATAAATAAAGTGGAATGAAATAAATAAAAGAGAATTTTTTATATAAATGGGAATGAATACAATTACAATGAAAGATATACGCGTGGAAAGTATATATTCCTTAGTAGTCGTGGATAAATATTATTATAAATTATAAAATACTGATGAACATATATATGAACATAAAATACAGTAATCCCTCCGACTGCGCGGGTTTTAACTGCGCGATTTCCACTGCGCGAGATGAGTTTTCAATACTAATTTTCGCACTGCGCGATTAAAATTTCACACTACGCGACGTTTAAAATTTTTTTTAGAATATGTAGGTGAATTTCGTAAAATAAAAATGAAAAAAAAAATTAAATTTCCCACATGGGTCATTCTTTTACAAATCGAACAGATTTGAACAAAATCTGACCGACGGATTTGTGATTTGGCTTAAAAAATTTTTACTGGTATGATATCGAAAAAAATATACGTGTTCGAGGATTTTTTTTTGGAAAATAGAGGCGATCTAAATTTTGTGATTTTTGGTTTGACGACTTATTTTCAAAAATTCATTACTTTGGTTCTATTAATGATAGTAAGCTTTTGTTTTATTTTATTTTAAAGTAAGAAGATAGAATTTTAATAAAAAGTATAGTCAATAAAAATTATTAGCAAATTCCTATTGTTATAAACAAATAAAATGTTGAAATCGATTTTTAGTGATTGCCCTACGTATTCTACGTTCAATTTTCAAGAAAAACGTGTTTTTAACTAAGGGAGAAATTAGTTTTACTGTTAGAAATATATTAATTTATCCAGCGCGGGACAACAAAAATTTATGGAACTTTTATCTTTCCGCGCTCGATAAATTGATTTATTTCTAATGCTACTCGTACACCGAGAGAGCAAAATTGCAGATGTCAGAGAGAAAGTGTCTGACTTATTGCTAAACTGTTTACGCATAGGAATTTGTTAATAATTTTTGTAGATAACAATTTTTTTTTTAAGTTCATCTTTTAGCTTTAAAATAAAACAGACAAAAATGTCTATCATTACCAAAACCGAAGTTATGAATCTTTGAAAATAAGTCTTCAAGCCAAAAATCACGAAATCCTCGAAATTTAGAACCGCTCTATTTTCCAACCCAAAAAAATTCTCGAGCACGTATTTCTTTCTTTTCTTGGGAAATGAGAATTTGGAAGTTTTTCTATATAAAAGCCTTAAAATTTCAGCCAAATCAAATATGTGTCGGTCAGAAAGATGTTCGGTTTGTAAAAGAATGACCCATATATGTAGCAATTTGCATTACATATTCAGTTTATTTTTAACTGTGTGGCTGGAACGTTCAATATAGATCAAATTCAATTTCAAGCCAGTAAAGGTAGAATATTCTAAACAAATTCAGATTATTGATATAATTTTTGTAAATTTAAGTTGTTTTTTGTTAATGTTATTTATGTTAATAAATGTTATTTATGTTAATTTATCTGTTAACTTATGAAGTGTTTTCTTTTTTAAGAGTTGTTGAAGTAATACATGTTTTTCAGGCAGTATATATTCATTTTGGTTTAATCATAACTTTAAATTAATTTTTTTTTTCAATTTTTTTCAAAATTTGGAACCGAACCCCCCCTTTTCATACAAAAAAAAATTCACATTGCGCGGTTTTGTACTGCGCGCTGTTTTTCTGGAACGGAACTACCGCGCAGTCGGAGGGATTACTGTACTCATGAACATATAAATTATAAAATACTGATGAATATATAGCCCTCCAAGTATATGTCTTTCATTGTAATTTTATTCATTCTTTCACTTGTTTGAAGAATGTGACGCAATCGTTATATTCTACTACGGTTCTTTAGTTAATTTGTTGGTATAGTATTATCAAAAGGTTAAAACCAGAACAATACATATATAAAATATAAAATAATAAATTTAAATTTTGCCATTATTTCAATTGTTTTGATTTTCTATGCTACCTATGATTTACATATTTCTATATGATGACAAAAACTTTAGCAGGCAAATTGGAAAATAATCGATATATATATATATATATATATATATATATATATATATATATATATATATATATATATATATATATATATATATATATATATATATATACATATATATATATATATATATATATATATATATATATATATATATATATATATATATATATATATATATATATATATATATATATATATATATATATATATATATATATATATATATATATATATATATATATATATATATATATATATATATATATATAAATATATATGTATGTGTATATATATATATATGTATATATGTGTATATATATTAGACTGGTCGTTAAAAACTAAATTTTCCGAGACGCCCCCTAGAAAAATTCTTTGTAGTCAAAAAACCACAACGGCATTATGTAGGGAGCACCTACATCATCCCATATTACCTCATATAGATTAATATTAAGATTAAAGATGATTTCTCAAATCTGTAAATCATACATATCTACAAAACAAGAACATACATTTCATTCAGTCCATTTAGCTATACTATTCATGAAGAAATTTAAAAGTTATTACTTTTCAATTTGTGTCATGAACTAAAATGATTAAATGTGTTATTGCAATAAATTGTTTAAAAATTTCAAGTTTAAACAATTTTGTTTCAATAACATTGAAAACATTTTTATTTTTATAAACACATAATTTGTGAAAATTGCATTATTTCCTAACGAAATATAAATATCGGAAATAATGTAAAAACAAATTATGAACTGAATTTATTGTTATGTTTCAAAACATTTTTGTAAAATGTTTATTTTTTTTATTATGAAACATTTCATAAAAATGTTTTATAGATTTTGCATTTAGATGATTAATGGGATGTTTTGATATTTTAGGTAAGAAAATGGTAAGATATATATATGGTAAAATATAGTTTAGGAAGATAGTATAAGATTACATTTTAGAGTAGGACTAAAGTAAAAGAAGTTAGTGTTACTTCTTATAGAATGTAATATCATTTATTTTAAATAAAAGTCAGAAATAATAAAATTAAAGAAGAAGACATAAATGGATATTGTTTCAATTTGGAATCATCATCGACATCTTATTTCGTGGGAGAGAAGTTAATAAGTAAAGATCAAAAGGCCTTCTCGTCTACGATCAGGAATGACCCTCACTTGGTCATCCGCTGTACTTATTGACTTCAAAACTCAATATTAACCCACAACCAGTTTATGGCGACCTAAAACAGCGAACCAACGAGAATTCTGAGAGAAGCAGCAGTTTTGATTAGAAGCAGTCACATACAGGCAGTTAAGATTAAAGCTACTAGGCTAATTGCGAGGATCACTAAGAAACATTGTAAGCAGCAATAATTATGGGAAATAGTGCTCAGAAACCTGAGAAAGAAGAAGAGGTTATTATAACGAATGGAGCTGGATCTGCTACAAATTTAAATTTGGGAGCTGAAGGTGATCACACGATTAAAAAACTGGAGATAGTAGTAATAGTAGTGATAATTGTATTATTAGTTTTATTCATGTTGAATAAATTAAAAACATATGTTAATGAGAAGATAGTAAAAACCGGAATTAAGGCTAGGGCAATAGAAAATGTATGATTAATTCATTTTAATAAGAATTTGAACTATGATTAAGATAATAAAAAAAAAAATTTTTTACAATTAAATAATATTTTAAGAATTGTAGTTAAGAAATTTTGTAACCATTTTTTTGAGAATAGAAAATATTAATGAAAACTTTTAGTTATAGGTAAATTAGGGAATGTATAATTTTGTAGCCATTAAAAATATTTTTGAAATATATATGTAGGAATGAAAATTATCTTTAACTTTGATAAATTATGAGAATTATTTTTTGTGTGAAAGTATTTGATGGAATCACTAACCGGTGCTGAGAGCGTTATTATACAGATATCAGGGATTGAGTCAGCTTTAAGTGAAAGAAAGCTTTATACACACGAGGAAATATTGAATTTTTCTGCAAAACTCAAAAAATTACAGGAAAGATTCAGAGATTTGGGTAGGACATTGATTCTTGAATTATCTAACCAAGAATTTGAAAGATTAAAAAAACGGTTCACTACAGCTTATAAGACTGTTAAACAGTTAATCAACGAATATTCTTACGAGCTTTTAGACAAATCAATTAGTGAGGAAAAAGATAACATGTCTCTTTTCGATATTAGTTCAACGTATAAACTGATTCCTCAGTTTGAAGGGGTTAGTACAGGTTTGGAAAATTTTTTAAATCTAATAAGATTTATTCACGATACTCTGAAAGATGCCACTGAAAAAGCGAAGTTAATTGATTTCATTTTCCAGACAAAACTGTCGGAAAAGGCAAGAATTTCATTGAGTTCCAGTAAGAAACCGACTACATTAGAGGAATTTGTTGAATTATTTAGAGGAACTTTTAAGAACCGTGAGTCACCAGCAAAAATTCATGCTGAATTAGCAAATGCTAGACAAGCTAATCTGTCCGCAGACCAATATGGTCAAAAGATTGAAACTCTGATTTCTAAGTTAAACTCGATTCAGATATTGGAAAAAGGGGAAGCGAATAGGGATTTGATCGCAGATTTAAATAACCAAATAGGTTTAAATATTTTTAAAACTGGTCTTAACGAGCCGATTAAGGCTACGGTAAATGCATCTCGTCCAAAGAGTTTAAAAGATGCGATAGAATTAGCTCGAGAGGTGGATAGTCAAAACAGAGCTCAAGTATTAAATTATGGGACAAGAGTCCAGGGGCAGAATTTTAGAAATAACAGAGGATTCCATCAAAGCTTAAATAATAATAGAAATAGGAATTTTAATAACAGATATAATGGTTACAGTAATAGAAATAATAATAATAATAATTACCGTAGAAATAATAATAATGGATATAGGAATAGAAATAATAATGTAAACGGTAATAATTTTAGAAGAATAAATGTTATGAGCTCGGGAAACGACGAGCGAGTCTCCGAAGGGGTGGATTCGAGAGACTTATAGAATCTAATAATGTAAATTGTAATGAAAGAAATGTTTGTAATTCTAATAAACCACTCAAAATATGTAAATTAGATAATAGTAAATCAAATTTTGTAATGGCAAGCACTAACATAACTAGAGGAAAAATAACGTTTTTGATAGATACTGGAGCTGATATTTCGCTCATCAAGACAAATGTGGTTACAGAGGATGTAAAAATAGATGAGAAACAGTGTAAAATAATTGGTGTGACAAAGGAAGAATCATACACGTTAGGTATGACAAAGGTATTGTTAGACTTTGACGATGAGAAGATAATGCAGGTATTTCATGTAGTAGATGAAGAATTTCCAATAGGTACAGATGGGATATTAGGGAGAGACTTTTTGCAGAACAACCTGTGTAAAATTGATTATGAGACATTCACGCTATCAATCTATGTGAATGGTGCAGAAATTTTAATACCTATGAGAACGAGATTACCAGAGGGTAATAGATTCAAAATACCAGCACGTATGCAGATAGTGAGAGCGGTCAACTTAAACGTATTTGAGGACAGTGTGATACTTAATGAAGAGATATCAGAAGGTGTATTTGTTGCGAATTCATTGATATCATCGAGAGGAATTACGCATGTTAGGATAATAAACACATTGGATAAGGATGTGGTAGTAGAGAATTTTTCACCGAAAGTAGCACCATTGAGTGACTATCATGTAATTAATACACTTACAATGAAGAATAATAGGACGAAAGAGGAGAGATACAGAAAATTATTGGAAGCGTTGAACATTGAAAATTTGGATAACGCAGCGAAAAACTCAATTTTAAAAATCTGTGAAGAATACGTAGATATATTTCATTTAACGGGGGATGTTTTAACAACGAATAATTTTTACAAGCAGACCATCTCGACGATAGACAAGAGTCCTGTCTACATAAAAAATTACAGATTACCACAATCTCAAGTTGAGGAGATTAACAAGCAAGTGGATAAATTAATAGAAGATAAGGTAGTTGAAACTTCGATCAGTTCTTTCAACTCACCGTTACTTCTTGTACCGAAACATGGTGATGGTTTGGAGAAAAAGTTTCGTTTGGTGGTAGACTTCAGGCAGTTAAACAAGAAGATAATGGACGACAAATTTCCTTTGACTAGATTGGATGATATATTGGACAATCTAGGAAGAGCGAAATACTTTTCAACATTGGATTTAACTAGTTCTTTTCATCAAATAGAATTAGAAAAGGAGTCGCGGCCATTAACAGCATTTTCTACTAATAAGGGGCATTATCAGTTCAAAAGTTTGCCGTTTGGTTTAAAGATATCAACGAACAGTTTTCAAAGAATGTTGTCGATAGCACTAGCTGGTCTAGAGGCTGAAGCATTCTTGTATGTAGATGACATCATTATTTTTGGATGCAGTATAAACCATCATAATGTGAATTTGATTAAGACATTCGAGAGGCTGAGAAAATATAACTTGAAATTAAATCCAATGAAGTGTAATTTCTTGAAGACAGAAGTTACATACTTGGGACATCTAATCACTAATGAAGGAATAAAAACAGATCCACGGAAATTTGAAGCAGTTAGGAATTATCCAATACCGAAAAGTGCTGATGAGACGAAGCGATTCACAGCATTCTGTAATTATTATAGAAGATTTATTCCTAATTTCGCGGAAATCGCGAAACCGTTAAACAACTTAAGCAAGAAGGATGTGACATTTGATTGGACTAAGGAATGTCAAGAAGCATTTAGTACATTAAAGAACAAGTTGGTTAACCCACCAATTTTGAAGTATCCAAATTTTGAAGAAAAGTTTATAATAACTACGGATGCATCTAACTATGCATTAGGAGCAGTGTTATCACAGGGGGAGATAGGTAAAGATTTGCCAATTTCATATGCAAGCAGATCTTTGAATAAACATGAAATCAACAAACCAATAATAGAGAAGGTAACTCCTTCTGTGTAAGGTAACTCCTTAAGTATACACTGGGCCATTAATTTTTTTAGACCTTATGTCTATGGAAGGAAATTTTTAGTAGTGACAGACCACAGACCTTTAGTGAGTCTTTTCACACATAGGAATCCATCGTCTAAGCTAACGAGAATCAGATTGGATTTATCTGATTATGACTTTGAAATAATTTACAAGCAGGGAAAGATAAATACGAATGCAGACGCATTATCAAGAATAGAAGTAAATTCGGACACATTAAAAGCAATGATACCGACTTCCAATATAAATGCCGTAACGACGAGAGCTATGAAGAGGAAGGAGAATAAGGTTGAGGAAAACACCACAGATGTGAAGACGGAGTGCACGCTGTATTCATGGAACTGTACCTCAATATCAGAGATAAAGAATATGAGAAGATTATCTTTTGAGAATAGGAACTCACGTGAGAAAATTAAAGAAAAATGCATGGATTATAAAGAAAATAAACAAAGTTTGCGTATAATTGAATTAAGTAAGAAAATGAAAAATGGTATTCTAGTAGTATATAGTGAAAATCTGCGCAGCGCCTTAGGGACTGCATTGGAGAAGCTTATATTAGCTATGAAACGAGAAAATATAAATTATCTAGCGCTAGAGATAAATGATGATGTATTCAAACACGTAGATGTCACTGAATTTAAAGATATATTTAATAAGCTGCAGCATAAAATGAATAAAGATGAAAACAAGCAAACTAATTTGAAGATATTAATATACAGAGCTCCACAGAGAATTTTTGACAAAGGCAAAATGGAAGAATTGATAAAGATATACCACGATACACCATACACTGGAGGACACTCAGGTGTCAAGAGAACGATAAATAAATTAAAGCAGAAACATGTTTGGAAGGATATGAGTAAAATGATCAAAAGTTATGTTAGAAATTGCGAGTCATGTGCTAGGAATAAGCAAGTTAGGAATACTAAGGAAGAATTAACCATAACTGACACACCTATGTCGAGTTTTGAAACGATTTCGATGGACACAGTTGGTCCATTACGATTAACAAATAGCAATAGGTACATTTTAACAATTCAATGTGATTTGACTAAATACGTTGAGGCGATACCTATCGAGAATAAAGAGGCGAAAACTATAGCAAGAGCGTTAACTGAGAAATTCATTTTAAAGTACGGGAATTTTAAAACTTTAAAAACGGACTTGGGTACAGAGTTTGTAAATGAAATCATGAGAAATCTATGTACATTCTTTAAAATATCCCATGTGACTTCGACACCGTATCACCATGAGACACTTGGTTCTATCGAAAGAAATCATCGAGTGTTGAATGAATATTTGCTGTCATTCACGAATGATTACAATTGGGAAGAATGGATTCCATATTTTGTTTTCTGTTACAATGTAACCCCGCATTCAGACACTGGATATAGTCCATATGAATTGGTTTATGGGAGGTTAGTAACTCTCCCATCGGATGAAAAACTAATGGATAATTCTCCGGTTTATAACTTCGATCAGTACGCTGATGAATTAAGATTTCGTCTGCAGCAAGCCCAGGGTAAGGCTAGAGAGTTGTTAATTGCAGCGAAAATAAATCGAAAGAGCACGTATGATAAGAATATAAATCCGTTAGATGTGAACATAGGTGATCAGGTCTGGTTAAGGGCAGGTGAAAGGAAAAAATTAGATTCACCATTTTTAGGACCCTATGAGGTCATAGATATTAAGAATCCCAATGTAAAAATTAAAATGGGGAACGTAGAAAAATACATACATAAAAATAGATTAAAAATAAATGAGGTAGTAGAAGCTGATAATAGAACATAAGGAAAATACGAATAGGCAATATTGTGATAAAAGATTTAAATATATTATATTATAATTAGGAAACAAATTTTGTGATAAGTCCTATTTATTAATTCAATTGATTCATGTTAAGATAAGGATTACAACGATCCTCAGGTAAATCAAAAGCTAGGGATTATTAGTTAAAAACAATAGAGAAAATTTCTTTCAGAAAGAAGATTTTCATCTAAAAGAGTGGGGATGTAGGGAGCACCTACATCATCCCATATTACCTCATATAGATTAATATTAAGATTAAAGATGATTTCTCAAATCTGTAAATCATACATATCTACAAAACAAGAACATACATTTCATTCAGTCCATTTAGCTATACTATTCATGAAGAAATTTAAAAGTTATTACTTTTCAATTTGTGTCATGAACTAAAATGATTAAATGTGTTATTGCAATAAATTGTTTAAAAATTTCAAGTTTAAACAATTTTGTTTCAATAACATTGAAAACATTTTTATTTTTATAAACACATAATTTGTGAAAATTGCATTATTTCCTAACGAAATATAAATATCGGAAATAATGTAAAAACAAATTATGAACTGAATTTATTGTTATGTTTCAAAACATTTTTGTAAAATGTTTATTTTTTTTATTATGAAACATTTCATAAAAATGTTTTATAGATTTTGCATTTAGATGATTAATGGGATGTTTTGATATTTTAGGTAAGAAAATGGTAAGATATATATATGGTAAAATATAGTTTAGGAAGATAGTATAAGATTACATTTTAGAGTAGGACTAAAGTAAAAGAAGTTAGTTTTACTTCTTATAGAATGTAATATCATTTATTTTAAATAAAATTCAGAAATAATAAAATTAAAGAAGAAGACATAAATGGATATTGTTTCAATTTGGAATCATCATCGACATCTTATTTCGTGGGAGAGAAGTTAATAAGTAAAGATCAAAAGGCCTTCTCGTCTACGATCAGGAATGACCCTCACTTGGTCATCCGCTGTACTTATTGACTTCAAAACTCAATATTAACCCACAACCAGTTTAATTATTTTTTTTTTTAATCAAAAGAACACGTGCCGCAAAATCATCGAAGTTGATTTTTTGATAAAATCGTTAATTTCTCATAAAATATGCAGATGTCACAAAAAAAAAAATCACATAATCATTTTTGTAGGAAATGTAGTTCTCTACAAAAAATTTGAAGGCATTTTTCTCCTAAAACCTATATTTCTGATGATATTTTGAAATAAAACTTGAAATTCGTCGAAACTCGTAAAACCAAATGATGAAAATTTCGACGAAAAAGTACTAATTTTGATTTTTTTTGTCACGATTATTTTTTTATACATTTCATTCTATAGCATAAGAAGAAGATTAGAACTTTTTGTCATCTTTATTTTTTATGTTTTTTAAAAATTACGAAAACTTACAAGTTCATTTTCAAAATATCATGAGAACTATACGTTTTCGGGAAAAATGACGTGGATGTTTTTTTGTAGAGAATTAAAAATGGATATGTGATTTTTTTTGGCATCTGCATATTTTATGAGATATTTGAAAAAATCTACGAATTTTTCAAAAAATCAACTTCGACGATTTTGCGGCACGTGTTCTTTTGATTTAAAAAAAAAAAATAATGCCGTTGTGGTTTTTGACCACAAAGAATTTTTCTAGGGGGCGTCTCAGAAACTTTAGCTTTTAACGACCAGTCTAGTGTATATATATATGTATATTTATATGGGTATAGGGTATACAGGTATACCAGGGTATACCTGGTATGTTACTGTTGACTTGCGTAAAACAGTTTTGCTGTTGACATAACGGTTAAGTCGATCGTCCAAAAACAAAATTTTATCTCGTCGCTGGTCGAGTTGGTTAAATGGTTAACCATATAAACTTTGATCAGAGGGACGCCGGTTCGATTCCCCGAACCGACCGGAATTGAGATAAAACTTTTGTTACGGATCTTTCACTTTTCAAAGCAATTTTTCATTCTATTCAATTAAATACATTCATTTCTAGTGTCTTAGAATTCTAAAATTCAATATGTACAATTATTAAAATAATACTTCGCAACAATGTACTAAAACCAATATACATTGTTCATATATCCAAAAGTGTCCACAAACTACCTAAATCCCAATATCAGCAATTTCTATGAAATTTCATAACATAAACTAAAACCAATATACATTGTTAATATACAACAAAAAATTCCCACACCACCCAAAATCTAATTACAAAATTCCACTAAATAACCATTTTTCTAAAAACAATTAAATCAAATTCCAACTAATTCACAATGTAAAATGGAAATCAAGAAATCCAATAACCACAAAAAACTTACAAATTAACTAACTTTCTAATTAAATAATTCATCGAAAAAGCATAGTTGCATTTTTCAGTTTCCATTCATTAAAATAAAAACTTACAATTTCTGATTATTTGAAGGAGTTTCAAAATTATTATAAATTCAATCAGAAATTGAAGTAAAAAAAATAGTATCTAATAAAGGCAAATAAAGGCAGTCTGAAATTGTAACGCGAATCGGAGGGGTCCAAACTAATGGACCCCAACCATGTTAGTCTGAAGCCCAAATTGAAAAAACGTTGAATTAACGCTCGCTGGGAAAGCGTTTATCAAATCATCGTGTTTTGCATAGTTATAGAATAAAACACTAGTGTTCAAAATAAAAATTCATTTTCCAAAAACTAAGTGTTAATAGAAAAAATTTATTTAACAAAAATAGTGTTCAAATTAAAAAATTTATTGATTAAAAATTAAAATCACCAAAGCACTGATTGTACGAAAATAGTAGATTGTATTACTAGTGTGAATGCGTTTTCCAAACAAGAGTTAGTTTGCAGCATGACCGTAGGGAGTGCTGCAATAACTCGCGTTTGGAAAACACATTCGCACTAGTAACACACACTATTTTTTGTAACAAATGCATAAAATTTATAAATATTTATTTAATCATTTATTTAACAAAGTTATAAACAAATTTAAGATATTTAAATAATTATACCTTGTTTCTACTATACATTAATGATTTGCTCATTTCCACAGTACACCCACCCAGTTTTGCTGATGACTCCACATTGCATGCATCACATGCATCCCCTAAAATTCGATCTCATACTGCAGTTACAACTGATAGAGAGCTCTTAATTGATTCTATCAATGCAAACCTGCAGCGTATAATGGAATGGGGTGATCGTAATTTTGTTGCATTTAACCCAACCAAAACCAAACTATGCCGTCTATCACGAATAGAGAGACATAAAAAATTCACTATTAAGATAAACAATGAGGAATTGCATGAGGTTGAATCAGTAAGACTCCTTGGAGTGGATATTGAAAATAATCTGAAATGGAATAAACACGCGTTCAACCTCACTAAATCTGCAATACAAAAGTTGGGATTCTTGAGTCAATGTAAAAAGTTCTTCAATCCCGAGCAAGTTTTGCTGATTTATAGGTCCTTTATTCGTCCATGCATGGAATACTGCTGTCATGTTTGGGGAGGTGCTTGTCAGTCAACAATAAAATGTCTAGACTCTGTACAGAGAAAGGCGATACGGTTGATTGATAATACAGAACTAACTGATCAGCTTGATTCACTCCAGCACCGAAGAAATGTGGTTGAATTGTCAATCTACTATAAATATAACTTTAGCGAATTCTCTTCAAATGAAATACAAAATATCCTTCCATCAAGTGCGCAGTACAATCGACGAACAAGAACTTCAGAGTCATCCCACCCATTTGCTGTCAAAATATCTCGTTGTAGAACTATGTCCTTCCAGAACGATTACTTTAATAGAGTGGCCAAATTATGGAACACATTGCCCGCCTTCGTATTTCCCGATGAATTTGCCCTTCAGACATTTAAAGAAAATGTCAATCGCCATTTAAAAAAATTAGTATAGTTTAAAATAATTTATTTATTTATTATTACAATACAATATAGGTAAGTATTGTTAAGGTAAGTAAGCATTGTTAAGGTAGGTAAGTATTGTACAATTGTTTTCCTTTTCTCGCTCTTTTTCAGCCATTAGTTGAAAAAGTGCGAGAGAATGGAAAATATTGTTTTAATTAAATAAATTTTCAGATCGGCCGGTAGAAAAAAAAATTAGTATAGTTATTTCCATATCCCCGTATTCCTTTCATTTTTCCCATCTCCTTCCTTTCTAGTTGAGATGGTATCTTCGGATATTCAAAGAGTCTGAATAATGAATATTTCATATTTAGTGTGCTAAACATGTCTAACTAATTAATAAAAAAAAAAAGCTAGTTATCGTGGCTGAAATTTGAACTTTACACCCGTTAAATAAAAGCCCGTTGCTATATAGAACATTGCTATATTCTTCTAATTTACCGCCCGTAAAATAATCGCCCGTATAAAATAATTAGAATAATCATAAAATTAGAACAAACAAATAAATTATTGTATGAAGTTTATAATGAAAAGCATGGCATGTTTAGTTTGATTTACAAATTTTCAAAATGTTTAGCGAGTTTATAAAATTTAAAAACTGATTTATTTAACCATTCAGTTGTGCACTTGAGCGTAAAATATTGTACATACACTCAGGCTGAAAGGAAGATTACACCCTTGGTTCAATAAAAGCCCTCACTTTGCATCGGGCTTCAATATGAACCGCAGGCGTAATCTTCTACTTTCAGCCCTCGACATGTAAATAACTATACTAAGCACTATTTGCACTTACTATGCAATAATTCAATATTGTCATGACAACCGTTGTCATGAAAAATTCTTAAAATTTCAACAAATATAAAACTTGCACATATCGGATATAAATATTTCTATTGAAAAAATAAAGTATGATTTGCATGTGGGTGATTCTACAAAAATTGGGTAACTTTTAAAGATATTTTGTTGACTATATTTTTGATTTTAAATTTCTACAAATTCGGATATTTCAGATGGATAATCTAATGATCATATTGTTCCCAATCGGGCCGGTCACTTTTTTTAGTATATTTTGAGATATTTTAATTTTTATGAATTTGACCGCTAGGGACTGACGAGGGTAACAGAGTAATGTATGAAATTTACTAAAACCTTGAACAAATTTTGTTGAATCTGATAATAGGACTTATATTTTAAATATTAAACCACTCAAGTAACTATTAAAAATAACTGTTACCGTGTAATACCGTGAGAACTACCTCAGTCTTCAAAACAGTCTTTTGACATTTTAATAACATAATTTTACTTATTACACTTTTACTTACATATTTTACTTACTCTTTGCCTATGAAACATGAAAACGTTTAAATACTGACCAGGAGGCAGACGGCAGGGGATTGATGAAAAAGACATACATTTCAGGTTATAATTACAACTATTGTTTTTTTCGGTTTTTTCGAATATCAACAAGCTGCATTTTAACAAATCAAATGTAACTGTGTTTAAATTAAAACAAAACTCAGGTTTAAAAGGAAATAACGACTTACCAGAGTACTGATATTTTGACTGGCTAGGCACGTATATACACGTTAACAACCACTCTAGCACTGGCACAGTAATAGCGACCGTCAAATGCCGTGGTTTGTAACTAACTTTACTACCAACGCTAAAATTTAACTGGGAATTGACCTTGAGTCGGTGGTATTTACCAAGAATTTCGAAATTAAAAGACACACAAGGGACTGACGATAAAAACTGATGACAAAATTTGTTATTATTTTTCTACTAACCTTGAGCTACATTATGAAAATTGTGATATACACTACTGAGCACATTACAGATTGTAGAAAAATAGTAAGTTTCCCTAAATTAATAGTAATATATAATATACAGCCATTTTATTGCGCGTTTTCGTGTTGGTGACATGCCAGGGGACTGACATTTTGATGATATATTGGGCTATTTAACACACTTGTATTTAAAATAAATAGCTGAAATTGGGTGACCAAATGAAAGACTTTTAATTCTTTTAAAATAAATTGAAATATCAACAAAATATAATAAAACTTGACTGATGACATGGAGTTACCCGATTTTTGTAGAATCACCCATATACAATTTTTTCAAATAATGTTTATGATTCATTTAAACATTTATAGACAACATGCTTTATTGTTAATAAATAACAATTAACAATCTATCTATATCTCTTATCTGTCTATAATATAATAGCCGTGGGTCTATCCCTCTATACGGTCGTAACGCTGATGACGTAGTACATTTTTTATTGTTTTTTTTTCATTTTTTTTAAATAACATTAAAATTATTGTTGTTTTATTCATAAATACATAATAATCATAAAAATTTTGTTTTACGAATTTTAAATTGACCGAATGTAGTTTTTTAATGTTATTGCTACTGTCTTTTCCTCTTTCGTGTAAATTATTATCATTTCGATATTAAGAAAATTAATTATTTTTGACAGGCAGTGCTAAAAATCATATAATACTAATAGTGGTTTTTCGATCATTATTTTTTATAGTTTTATTCCTGTGAAATAAAATAAAGACTAACAAAAACTACTATTTGAGTATTTCTCTTGCAATATGAGATAACAGCTTCATCATAAAAGATCGTGTGACGTCATGACGAAGATTTTTTTTAGTTATTTGTAGTTTTTGTTATTGTTTTAATAAAATTTAGAATGCATTCAGATTTTTTTTAAAGTTATTTATAGTTTTTGTTGTTGTTTTAATTAAATCTGTTTTTTTTCAATTCAATTAGTCACAATATATGTAATATGTTTTAATTTTGCTTTTGAACCTTTATAGGTAAGAACATGCTATATATTATGCTTGATTTATAGTAATTAATATACTTCACAAACAAACTTAAATCGTTTAAAGCAAAAACATGAGAATTTTTTTTTAAATGATTATAGCAGGAGTCAGACCCAGAAAATTGTTCTATAGAACAGCGAACATAACAGCATAGAAAAATATAGATTTTTAACAATTTTTAAAAACAGTGTAGGTTGCAAGCATTTGATATTATTGGGACAAAAAACAGTTTGTGTTATAATATAATATACATTTTTAAACATTTAATAATTTAAACCGATTTAATAAAATGATGTTTAAAAAACTCAGTACAAAATTTCGTTGTCATTGTCGATGTAGAAGGTTGTGAGAAAGGTTCGGGGTTCAACGCGGACCCTATATTTATTTTTTATTGTTTTTGTTTATTTTTTTATAGAACATAAAAATTATTTCTTTGGGATGTTTTGTATTAAATTTCTAGACATTACGATGTATGTATTCATAGGATGAGAGAATATTTCGTCAACACTTAAGTCAACATTCTAATCAACATCCTAAGTCACGAGTGTAAAGTCATTATTGATTGTTGCCAATCAATGCGAAACTTAATATCTGACGCATGGTCAATTCATTGCTATATTTTTGGTTAGGAAATATAGACAACTTCAGGGGCATTTTTAATTTGGAAGGGTTTTTTGTAAACAATTAAGCTTAAGTACATATTGGAAATCACTTGAATTTTGCAATTCGAAATAACTTTTCATTTTCTCTAAAATTCCTTTAGAAAAATTTTTTATGTTTCAGAAATCATATTTGAAATGATGACCCGACCTCTATAGTTTTGATTCAATCTTTACAACATTGACCATAACCATGAATTTGTTCAAATTTTTTCTTTTCTAATGTTCGAAGTTAAAGGGGGGGGGGGGGGAGGGAGGGCAGGAAACACAACACCTGTTTATGGCAATATCAAAAAAACTAAGCAGTCGAAAAATCATTGAAATTTTTTTTTTAAATATTTGGAACTTTTTCGAATTTTCTAGACCAAACTCGATTCCTTACAAAAAACATTTGTTTTACTATCTCCTTATCTAAGTTCATAAAATATAGATGAAAACAAATAATTGAATTTTGTTATCAGTAGGCGTGGGAAAACACGTTTAAAAACTGTAGAAAATTTCAGGTTGATAGGACTTATAGTTTGTGAGTAAATTGATTATGTAGAAATTCGGACGGACACCGAAGTCTCACCAATAGGGTACCGTTTTTACTTTTTTAAAGTACGGAACCCTAATTATTCCTTTTTATTCATAAAAATTCCATTTACGGCATTTAAATTTTTCGATAATATAGTCTTTCTGCCATTTCGTTCAAATTTATTATTTATATCATTTCGATATTAATAAGAAAATTAATTATTTATATGACAGATAGTTTGTTTTCCATCATTATTTTTGCATAGTTTCATTTTCTGTAAATAAACTAAAAAAAAACAAAAGCTGCTATTTCATTATTTTCTTAATACATATTCTTATTTCCAGCCATTTGTGATTGATCGTATAAAAATATATAGTATGTACACTGCACGATGGTTTTTTTGTAGAATTATAGTTAAGCAGCAGATGCACACAGAATAGATTAGAAGAGGTTGGAATATGATAGATAGTACTTAGTAATTGTATCAAAGCCGGATGAAAAGGCAAAGAGTGTATTGGCGTGCGGGGGAAGGGAGGGGGCACAGCCCGCGTGATACCCCCTAGTCTAAAATAATACTATAGTAACAGTTTATAAAAATGGTGTTAGCCCAAATGAATTAAAGCAAGTTCATTCAAAATCTTCATTATGATTTAAAAACTTATTTTAATATGATTACTTCTAGTTAATTAACTGTAAATAATTTATTTAATTTTTATTAATTCATTTCTAATTTGATCGTAGAATTGTGTAAAGCTCGCATAATGGTTGTACATATATATATACATATTTGAATTTTCACACTAGCATAATATTACTAGAATTCTGTGCTAATAAAAGTGCATAGTGCGCCTTCCAAACAAAAATGATGCAAACACTCGCGTTTGGAAAAGCAGTTCGCGCTAGTTGTACACAATAGTTTTTGTAACAAATGAACAAAATTCAATGAGTATATTGTTGATTATGTAATTTATTTTTTGCACGATCAGGCGATTTTGCATGTTTACTGATTCTTAAATAAACATAGTAAGTTTCGTTTACAAATCACAGGTCGGTAAGTAATTACTTACCGATCATGCAGGCGGTAAGTAATTACTTACCGGTAAGGGAGACTGGGGTAGGGGTAGCGAAAATCCGAAATTCTACGTCCACGCCGTGCTACCTGGGTAACGCTAACAGAATTAGGTTGGTGTAGTTGAGAGGGGCAGAGTAAATACTGCTTATACTCAATGATTCTGCACCATGGCGAGTCATTGGCGCCATAAAACCAATGCAACTCAAGCGTCTGTTCTCCATGTTAGGGGCGGCTTGGAGCGGGCGTCTGTCTTGGATCAAGCGGCTCGCTATATAAATGTGTAGAAAGCGTCTGTTCTCCATGTTAGGGGCGGCTTTCAGCGGGCGTCTGTCTTGGATCAAGCGGCTCGCTATATAAACGTGTAAAAAGGTTGTTTCTGGTGACCTTAAGATGCAGAACGAACCCATTCACGAAAATTTGGGTTGGGCGAAGGGCTAACACCCCATTTCCGTAAAAAAATTATTGTCATGAATTCTGTACACAGGCCTCGGAATATCTCGGATTCATTATTGGAACGACCTCGGAAACTGTACCCGGACTACGATTTAAAAATAGGAACCTGGAACGTGCTAAGCCTTAGAAGACCAGGAGATCTCCTAAAACTCACCCAACAAGTCGAGAGCTACACACTGGATATAGTGGCATTACAAGAACTAAGATGGCCAGGCAGTGGAATCCATGAAACAGCGAAAGGATACACTCTGTATTATTGCGGTCATCAAAACGGAGGAGAATTTGGAGTTGGCTTTCTTATACACCGTCGCGTGAATCAGCATGTTATCGACTTCTGCCCAATTAATATGCGGTTATGCACACTGAGAATCCGCACGAAAAAATTCAATGTAACGATCGTCAATGTTCATGCACCTACTGAAGATAAAGCAGATGATATTAAAGACCTGTTCTTCCTAGAACTCGAGGAAGTCATCAATAACATCCCCGCGGCACGATATAAAAATCGTGGTAGGTGACTTTAATGCTCAAATCGGTAGGATTGCAGAACTTAAAACACATATCGGCCCTAACAGCTTGCATCATACTAGCAACAATAACGGTTTTCGCGCAGCCGAGCTGGCTATGATGTATGATCTAGTAATTTCCAGCACTTTCTTCCCTCACAAGAGAATTCACAAGGCAACGTGGAAATCAAATGACGGAAGAACGGAAAATCAAATCGATCACGTCATGATCTCTAAGAGACACTCTACAAGTATATCTGACGTTCGATCATACAGAGGTGCTGATATGGACACCGATCATATGCTTGTCATCTTTAAGTACAAGTGCAAGTTGTCATCTACATTTAACAGACAAGCAAAAAAGACCGTGCGCTGGAATGTCGAAGCATTTAAACATCCGGAAACGCTGAATAGATATCAGGAAATAATAACACAAAACATAGAAGAGCATGACATCTCTTCTGAGATGCCATTAAACATACAAGAAGAATGGCAAACGCTTCAATCAACCATAATAGCCGCAGCACAAACTACAATCGGAAAACGACCACCGAGATCACACAACGAATGGTTTGACGACGAGTGCCGCCAATCCGTTGAAAATAAACAAAAACTGCGAGAAAAATGGTTAACAAGGAACACCCGAAGCTCCCAAGCTGATTATCTATGCGCCAGGAAAGCCTCAGCAAAACTTCTACGTAAAAAGAAACGCGAACACATGAAGAGCTGCATCGAATACATCAACCAACATGCGGCCAACGGAAATTCAAAAGAGTGCTTTGCCAATGCACGGAATCTGACAAAAGATTTCCACCCAAGATCTACAGCCATCAAAAATGAAAATAATGAACTTACAACAAGTGAACTTGATGTGCTGGCAGTGTGGCGATCCCACTTTCAAGACCTACTCAATAGGACGAACGAAGTTCATCCTATTCGAGCAATTGCTCCATCAACTGAGGAGATTTTTGTCCCTTACCCAGCAATAGAAGAAGTGGAAGCTGCCATTAAAAAACTGAAAAATGGCAAATCACCAGGTTTCGATGGAATTCCCGCAGAACTTCTGAAAAATGGAGGAGCAGCTCTGGTCTCACGTATATACGATCTGATTCTTGCAATCTGGGACCAAGAAGAACTACCTGCTGAATGGAAAACAGCTCTCATTGTTCCGCTACATAAGAAAGGTGACCGTCTAAAGTGTGAAAATTATCGTGGCATCGCACTGTTGAACACTGCATATAAAATACTAGCTAATGTTGTACTTGCTCGACTCATCCCGTTCGCCGAATCTATCATAGGTGACTATCAGTGTGGTTTTCGTCCCAACCGCTCAACCACAGATCAATGTTTTACCTTAAGGATGATTCTGGAAAAATGTTGGGAGTACAACATCAGCATTCACCAGCTCTACGTTGATTTCAGGCAAGCATATGATAGTATCATCCGCGACAACCTCTGGTCCGCACTCATATGCCTTGGTATCCCAGAGAAACTTGTTTCTCTGTGCAAGCTCACAACATCGGGATCAAATTGTAGAATAGTAATCGAAGGGTCTGTTTCTGATCCTTTCGATATAACATCAGGTGTTCGACAAGGTGATGCACTCGCGCCCATACTATTTAATTTGGCGCTGGAGTACGCGATAAGAAAAAGCCGAATTGAGACACAAAACTGCATATATAACAAATCTAGTCAAGTTCTTGGCTATGCAGATGATATTGTGCTTCTCGGACGTAGAACAAGCGATATCAAGGATAGTCTCTCTCAGCTTGAAAGAAATGCTAAACGACTTGGATTATGCATTAACACCGGCAAGACTAAACTTTTAACAACATCCAGGAATATACCTCCCGGCAATCTGAATACTGGCGACTATGAAGTGGAACGTGTAGAAAACTTCAAATACCTCGGATCTGTAATAACATCATCAAATGACATGCAGGCAGATATTAAAGCCCGTGTCTCAGCCGCATACAGAGTTTTCTACGCATACTCAAAACTTTTGCGATCCAAACATCTTTCGCAGTCGTGCAAACTCACACTTTACAAAGCATTAATCCGACCTGTGCTCACATTTGGAAGTGAAAGCTGGACACTGACTTCCTCCGATTGTAGAATTCTATCAACATTCGAGAGGAAAGTCATACGAACAATTTATGGTCCATGTAAAGTTGCTGAAAATCAGTATAGAATTCGAATGAATCATGAAATCAGACAGCTTCTTGGAGGCTGCGATGTAATCGGATTCATCAAATCCAACCGAATTAGATGGTTTGGTCATGTAGAAAGGGCTCCATTGGAAAGAATGATAAAAAAAGCGTCCCAACAACAACCAGCTGGTGTTCGTCGAAGAGGAAGACCTAGACAACGCTGGCGTGATGACATCATCCAAGACCTTCGTGATATAGGATGTCGAAACTGGGGTCAACTGGTCATGGAACGAGATGATTGGAAGCTGGTGGCACAGACGGCAAAATCCCGTCATGGGATGTAAACGCCAGAGAGAGAGAGAGAAAGGGAGACTCCAGGATATGAATATAGGCGATTTTTTTTTTCAAATAAATTTGCAGGTCAATTTATACTAGCTTCAACTTTAAATAATACTCTTTTGAAAATATTGCGATTAACAGATTTAAAGGCAATTTATTCTCTTTCATTTAATTATATCAGCTTTATTTGTATGTTTTTTCGATAATAATAGTATGTATTATTGTATTTTTTTTTAACCTATAGCCTAATGAACTTAACCTATTGTCTAATGAAAATTTTATTCAATTGGTATGATTCCAATTGGTCAAATTGTTTTGATTTCATTACAATTATTTTCAAATTATAATCACAATTGCTTTGATAAGTTTTGTTCAAAAATCAAATTTTAATTTAAATTCTCTTATTTCGTTTAGTTGAACTTGGTTGATTGTATGAGAAGGGCGTTTTTTATCATCGGGGTTTTTTTATTAAGAAATTTGATTTATCAATTAAAACAATAAAGATTTATTGTTTTAATTGAAGAAAATGTTTTTATTTTTTATAATACACAATTCTTTTTTATAATAAAATCTTTGTCAGAGAATAAAGTATTGTAATCGATTCGTGAATAATGAATTTTATTCTCTCGCAAATTAAAATTCTCGCTCGTGCCTCGCTCAAATTTTAAACTTTTGCTTGAGAATAAACTACTTCATTATTCACTCATTGATTAAACTACTATTATTTTAAAAAAATATTCGATGAAAGCTAGTTCTGCAATAAAAAAACTTATAGAATTATGATGAAACGCAGAGCTTACTATTTTGAAATCAGATTTTAAGAAATTTTCTTAAAAACATTCAAACTTAAAAATGAATTTTAATTGAATTTTTATTGATCGTGCAAAAAATGTAATAAGCTTTTTGGGCATTAAGAGTTTTACCGATTTCGGATATATTAGAGATCTTGACTTCGTCTCGATCTCAAAACATATATCCTCAATCGGTAAAGCACTCTTACTGCCCTTAATACTTAAATAACTATAACAAATCTATAATAGTTATTTATGTATCAAGGGAATTATAAGGATGTTAATTACCGAGGGAAACGTTTACTAGTTAGTGAGTTTCACAAGGTAATTGACATCTAATAATTTACGTGATACATAAATAATTTTGTGTTCTACTACCTAAAACATTTATTAAACTAAAACATTTATTTTTATCAAGTATTTTGATAGCATGATTTTGCGTTTTAATTGATCAAGTTAGTTATTTTTCACTTTAAATTGTATTGCTAGGGTATTGTTATTCGTTAATATGGCTTCATGTAAATAATGTTGTTTATAAATAAACAAAACAAAAATTTATAATAAAAATTAGGTCTATTATGAATCCATAACTCCCTCTTATAATTCCCTTGGGAATTATGAATGTCATTATTATTTCGGTAACTAAAGCCGCAGTTAGACTATTGCAGAACTCTGCAATATTTCTGCAATGGTAGTGTTGAAAATATTCATTGCAGAAAAGTTTGGCAATGAACTCATTGCAAAACATTGCAATGTCTTGCAATGAGTTCATTGCCAAACTTTTCTGCAATGAATATTTTACACACAACCATTGCACGACTATTGCAGAAATATTGCAGAGTTCTGCAATAGTCTTATTGCGGCTTAAGGCCTAAACGACGTATAATAAATCAGTAAAAAATAAACAAATTTAAGAAATTTAAATTTCAATGAAAGCACGCTAAGCTCTGTACTCAAAATTATTACTAATACTAGATTCCAATTTGCCACTAAATAAAAAATTGACTAATTTGATTAAACAAGTTTAGTATTATGTAACATGAACTGGAACACAGTCTTTGTAATATATTCTAATGCGAATCTTACGAAGAAGATGGCTTTCTTTGGTTTAAATTTAATTTGTTTTAAAAATATTTTGATGTGTAACATTTAGTTTTTCGCGTGCAATAAATATTTTTGCAGAAAAAATCTCCTATTTAATAAAATAAAATGTTTAATAAGAAGAATAAAAAATATTTTTTGTATGAGTATACCTATATTGTTCGAGTAAACGGCAATTTTACGATTCTAAAGTTGGGCGTAAAGCAAACTATTTTTTTCCTATAGAAATAACAATGCGTAAAATTACTATTGTCTCAAATAGTTACGTCCTAAAAGTTAAATATTTAAGACAAAATACTACACTGAAAAGAAAAACAGAACATTTCAACCTATTTTCAAAGAAAACTTACATATTGTTACGTTTCTCCAACCTTACTTCGAATTGGCCTTACTCTCAATTCGATGAACGTAATTCCCAATCTCTTTCTGAGTTCGATCACTGGTTAGTAAGCACAAACACCAGGTTTTATTAAGCTTTCAACTCCTTATTTATTCCACAACAACAGGAAACAATTCAGCAAACAATATTTCTAACTAGAAAATTCTTTCAGAAACAGCTTCAGAAACTCCAACGACTTATTGTAGAAATTTTCAGTGACACAACGTTCAAAATAATACACAAAATATTTCTTCTCAATATTACTTAAAACTTTATTCACAAAAACTAAAAATCACATTTATAATTTTTACTTTACCGTCACACGTTTAAAATAAAACTAATTGCTAATCTACAAGAGGCAATTGCTTATATACTATTCTGCTTAATTTCTGGATAATTCGAGGTCACTTTTTAGAAACCTTGAGAAAATAGTAGAATATTCGATTACTTAACGTTATAATGATTTGATTCATAAAATGATTCAATTTTATTTATTGTTGACCCCAATTCCACGAAATACAACAACAACATTATTCAATTCATTAATTGATTGTTGTGTTTTGTTGTGATGTGATTTTTCTGGAAGTAATCGTTTGGATTTTTCTGTAATCGTAACAATATATTTACATTTTACATTTTACCCTTGGCGTATAATCTTCTATTTTAGATGTAACATATACATTTTTTTGTTATTTTATTTTTAAACAAAATTGAATACGTTTTGTGCATATGTTATGCTTAAATCTATATTAAATTTCTTGCGGTTGCACGAGTAACATTAATTGCGCCACAAAAGGTAATATACATATTAGATTTTGGAGAAATTATTTCAAGAAAAATGAAAAACGACACTACCATTCTCCTTCGTTAAGTGTAATTATTCCTTGAATACCGATCGAGTTTTTGAAAATAATTTCAAATTTTGTCGAGCATGTATTTTTCTTTCTCAAATTGCATGTATTTTCGGATTCATCCCCAATGCGTTTTATTGATTTACACATTTCATTACACCGTTTAAGC
Organism: Diogma glabrata; assembly: GCA_963693315.1. Lineage (NCBI taxonomy): Eukaryota > Metazoa > Arthropoda > Insecta > Diptera > Cylindrotomidae > Diogma > Diogma glabrata. The sequence continues at coordinate 34,561,529 of OY856187.1, read as the reverse complement.
AGCGTCAGCACACTAAAATCACTTGAAATTTTTAATTGCTACCACAAATTTCCTGTTTTATTATTTTAAACTATAGGGAAGGGGCCAAATATTTGGGATACTTTAACTCACAGTTTCCCAGAAAAAATTTTGAATGGATCAAATGGAGATGTTGCAGTTGATTCATATCATTTATATAAAGAAGATGTTGCCCTCCTTAAAAGTGTCGGGGTAAGATTCTGAATAATTTAACTTTGAATAAAAGAACATAAAGTTATAATTTCATTAAATCTTTTTCTTAATTCTAGGCTCAATTTTATAGATTTTCCTTTAGCTGGTCTAGAATTCTTCCAACTGGAGAAATTTCATCTCTTAATAAACGTGGTGTTACCTACTTTCACCGATTGATTGATGAGCTCATTGATAATGGAATAGAGCCGTTTGGCACCATGTATCACTGGGACCTGCCACAATACTTACAAAACCTCGGTGGCTTTGCGAATCCTTTGATAATTGATTACTTTGTGTCATATGCCAATTTGTTATTTAAAGAATATGGCGGTAAAATAAAACAATGGATTACGTTTAGTGAACCTTTAGAATTTTGCGGTACTGGTTATAGAGGCGGAATGGCTCCAGCCATCAACGCAAGTGGTGTTGGAGAGTACATGTGCGCTCATAATGTGGTTGAAGCTCATGCTCGAACCTATCAATTGTACAAAAATTACTACTATTCCATACAAAGAGGAATTGTTGGTATTTCGTTGGATATAACCTATGCATTCCCATTTGATTCAAATAATGAGGAGGATGTAAAGGCAGCAGACAGATGGATGCAATTTGAGGTAATTCAGTTAGAACTTTTCACGAATCAAAATAATTTCCAAACATTTTTATTTAGCTTGGATTATACGCAAACCCAATTTTTTCACCGGAAGGGAACTACCCAGAAATCGTTCGACAAATAGTTGATAAAAATAGTGTTGACGAGGGAAGAGAATGGTCTCGTCTTCCAAAATTCAGTCCGGAAATGGTACAGTATATAAAAGGGACTGCAGATTTTATTGGAATAAATTACTATACAAGCGTGTTTGTTAAATCAGAGCTTTCTGAGCTTTTCCCACGTCCATCTAAAGTCCGCGATAGATCTGTACACACATTTATCGGTAAGTCATGGCCAAGAGCTAAATCAAATTGGATTCTTTCAGTTCCAAAGGGACTTAGAAGTTTATTGAACTGGATTAAAGTACGGTATGGAGATTATCCAATCATGATAACTGAAAATGGATGGTCTGATGATGGCGAATTAGAAGATAACGGTAGAATTATATACTATAATGTAATTTCTTTAATATAAACAATTATGTAATATTGTCTGATATAAATTCTTTATAGGCGCATATGAATTCGGTTTTAGATGCTATAGATGATGAAGTCAATGTTATTGCCTACACCATATGGACCTTAGTTGACACTTTCGAATGGCTGATAGGATACACGTAATTATTTATCTATAAAGAACCATTTATCTCCAATTTATTTGTTTTTTTTTTATAACTTTTGTCAGAGAAAAATTTGGAATTGTTCGAGTCGACCAAAATGATCCAAAGCTTACGAGGATTAAGAAAAAATCGTTTTCGTATATAAAGAAAGTTTTTAGTACAAGACAAATTGTTGATGAAGATTAACATTTTGTGTTTTCTTTTGTTTTTGAAATACGGTTTATTATTTAAATTTTTTGTTTAATAAAGTTTTTTTGTTTTCATAAATTAGTTTTTACATGTCTAGCACACTAAATATGAAACGGCAGGCCAGATACAGGAAAAGGAAAAAATAAGGATATTGAGATAATTTTACTTGTTGTAAATGACCATGGACTTTATCTTTAAATCTGTTGAAACGAACTCATCGAAAAAAAAGTACGAGCGACAGGATGTCCGCTTGAAATAGGTATATTTCTTGGTCCGACAGATTTGGGCAACTAATCTCGGTTGTTAGATTAGTTTAAATAAAACAAACTAAGTATACAAACCAGAGTGCCTTTGAATACTTGTGAGGTCTTATTTTCAATAAATAGTTAATGAATCAATCAAAAGTCGAAATACGTTCATTTAGTATTCGAACGCATTTCATTTAAAGTCTGTAATGTCAAATTTGTTGTCCATATTCTTGATAAAAAATTCTTATTCTTGACTTCTATGCAAAATATCTAATTATTAAATAACATAAATGTGTTATTAACTAAATTAGGCGAACTGTCAAACAAATAGGATGTAAAAATTTAATTTTAAATTTTCAAAAATATTTTATTAATATTTTATTAATATTTTATTTAATTTTGATATACATATTATTCGCCTATGTGGATTTGACAACCGGTATCTATAAACGGTTGAAAAATGTCAGAAAATGTTTATTCGGACCTATCCATTAATGGATCTCCCGAAGAAATAAATTTGGAAGAACTTGAAGAAATTAATTATCGAACTATTGGAGCAGTTGTTCGAGTGCTACATGTAAATGTTGAAGGATTGACAAAATCGAAAACTGAATTTTTATCAAGATATGCTGATACTTAAAAATGTGATGTCATCCTCCTTCAAGAGACGCATTCACAAAACGATGAACATCTAATAAATTGTGGTTCAATTATAAATTTTGACTGCATTGAAAAAATCCATCATCCTCATCATGGAATTGCAACATTTGTCAGATCGACTATTGCAGATAACTGTCCAGTTATATTAAAAATTAATGAAAATTCAATTGAACTTTTGGCAATTAAACTTCAAGCTATGACTATCTTAAATATATACAAGCCTCCTGGAGTAAATTGGACTATTAGTTTACCAACATATGAACATCCAGCTATCTACATGGGAGATTTCAATAGTCATCATAATCTCTGGGGATATACAGAAGATGACAATTGCGGAAATTTTGTTGTTGATTGGAGCTTACAGAACAATTTACATCTGATTTTTGACCCAAAAGATTCTGGAAGATGGAATCAAGGTTATAATCCTGATATATGTTTTGTTTCTACCGACAATCAACAAATCCCAGTGCCTGTTGTTAAAAACATACATAATCGATTTCCACGTAGTCAACATCGTTGTGTATTAGTGAATGTTGGTATTAATATACCTATTATCAGAGGCGTCAATTGGTTAGGGCGGGGGGGGGGGGCATTGCTAGTATAGGGTTCCTCGAGAGTTTATAGTGCAGTATTTAACATTCAAATTTCAATTGTTATTGGCAATTTTTATAAACTTAAAAGTAAGTACATGCAGGAGAACACAACTTAATTATACCCCTTTTATTTGGAGAACCCTGACTGTTTGGCCTTGTTTTTTATCTATATCATATTATACAAACTTTACAAGACTTTTTTAAAAACAATAAATTAAAAACAATTTTAAAATGTAAAATCCTATAACATATCAAAAGTTTTCTTGATAGTTGTGCTAATTTTTATAAAATGAATGTAAATAATTACGGGAGTAATTTAAATTTATTGGGTTATTTCCAGTGATTTTATAATAGTGAATGTTTTATAATGGACAAGCAATATTTTCTAACGACACGAACAAATATTTAAGTTATGTAAATATTTTCAAAGTATGTTATGAAAACTTGCTGACAAATTCTTTTCGATATAGGGACCATAATTTTAATTCATAAAATAGCAAAAATTATATGTTTGGTTGGTTATAATAAGATCCAAAACGTATCCTAAACGTCATGTAACGATCGCAATAATCGCGAAACAATAATAAAACCAAATTCATCTTCGTTTTCAATTCAATAAAAATGCATTTCATTAGTTTCCGTTCATTTTTACTTTAATAATAATTTTAAAATTTTCTAAAACTTAACTGCTAGTTAAATTTTGAATATACTATAAAAAGCAAACGAACGTACTAAATTTTTATTTCCAATGCTAATGAACAGACGTCGTTGTTAATCATTTGCTGAATTTCGATATATTACACGATTGATTAGAAAAGGAAAAAAGCAAAACACATTTTTTGCAATTTTTAATTTGGAAAAAATTATTATTCATTCCATTTTGGCTTTTCAAAAGAAAAGGTTTAATTGTTTTTTTTTTAATTTATCAGCTTTACGGTTAAAACTTGATTCGTGTTTGTGCAAATAATATAATTTGGAATTTTTATTTTCATAAATTTATTTAATAAAGTTCGAATTTGATGTTTTATATAATAGAGTTTATTTTGGTTTACTTGGTTTCGTCGTAAATATATATTTAAAGTACACAAGGTGTTTGTAGTTTTCCCTGCATTGGGTGGCCTATAATTTGGCCAAAAATTGTTTGATTTGTGATTTCATAAGAAAGGATTGTTGAGTTTTGTTGAACGATTGCAAGGAGGTTCGATCAAGGGGTCTGCTTTATAAAAGTGGCAGTACATGAAGATAAATTATTTTCTTATCAACTTTTGTATTTTAAAGATAATTTGAAGCAATACAACTTGAAGAATGGCGCGTCTTTATATTTTTACTTGATTATGCTGTGTTTTTTGTGACTTCAAAACGCCATTTTGTTAATATAAAGTGGTAAATTTGTTTGTTCGATTAATTCGTAAAAAGTATCAATGGAAATATGGAGAGTTGTACAAGTTTAAATTGATTCAAATATGGAATATGGAAATGTTGTATATAGTGGCAGTAATGATCAGTCAGGAATTCATTTAATAAATCCACCGCAGACGGGTTTGACAGAACATAATGAAGAAATGATGTTGGAGGGTCAAACAAGTGACTTGAAACAACAGAAATTTTGATGAACCAGATCACCAATCAACGGTTATATTTAAGGTATTTATTATTAATATGTACATTAATTTTAATTTGAATATTAAATATTAGAATGTCAAGATAAATTAGATAAATAAGAGATTCCCAATCTCAAGGGTTTATTCCGGGGGGGGATAAATAGATATCCGGCGTGCTAGGAAAATTTCCAGCATAACATATAAGTAGTAAAGGTCCAAGGTTATAACGTGGCTCCGTAACAGGGCCAACAACCAACCATTATAACGTAGCGCCGAACAAAAAGGGACCCGTTAGGGTAACTACAGTTAGATTTCTCGTATTTTTTTTTAGATATATATATAAATAATTTGGTGGGAAAATATTTTCCAGGTTGGGCGTTGGCAAGCCGGTTTTTTTTTTTTGAAAAAAACTTTTTTTTGTGGAACATTTTATATTATTATATTTATATATTTATACATTAATTGATTATTTCAATTCAGATTAATTAATATCTATATATAGTTTATTTTCGCGTCGGTTTATTTAGCTAAATTTTGTTAAAAAGCTAGAGGGAAAAATAAAGGTTTAGTTACTAAGGTGTGTTCATGTGTATATTTATCGTAAGTACTCTAAATTTATATTTTCAAAAATTTAAAGAATTTCGCGTTTCTCTTTGTAAGTTTTAGGATAAACCAGTTGTGGTTTTTTTTTGGTAATAGGGTGGTGGCAACCGGTTTGGGCCGTGGTTGTCAATCAGCTTTTTGTTTATCTTGAAATAAACCAGTTATTGGTTTCGTTTTGGTTTTGATTAGGAAATTATATATTTTGAATTAATTTTTTTTTTAATTTTGAAAAAAACCGTTTTGGGACAGCAATTTTTTTGGAGATTGTTTTTTGTGCTGTCATCTGCTTTTAGTAATACTAATTGTTTTTTATTTGGAAAAAAGAAAACCGTTTTGGGGAAGCAGTTTTTTTTTTTGAAATTTTTTTATGCTACCATGTACATATTGTACATATATTTGGTTATATATTGTACACTTTTTTGGATGATGCAATTAATTTATATATGAAATTAATCGTATGTTTTTCTGATTGTGGTTAAGTCATGTTTCTATGAGTTTTAGGATGTTATTAACGTAATAAAGGTTAACATTAACCTAAACAAATATATTAGAGTTAATAACTTAAAAATTAGTAAGCTTAGTTTTGAATTTAAAATAATCGTAATTTTTTTTTAAATTACCAATTTATTATTTAGTCTGAAGATTAAATTTAATTAATTTCATGTAAAACTTTATTAACACATATTATGTATTTCATGTTTCGATTTAGCATTTTTAAATAAGAAATTGTTTGGATTATGGATGGGTTGTGTATTATTTAGGTCTATTGATTCACTTTTCCCAGCGGTAGGCCTAAAAAGCCATCCATGGGGCTTATCCCCTTAACATTGATGTCGTTCTTAGATCGCCTATGGCCATCGGGGTTATGCGATCGAAGAACATTGGTTTCTTCTCTTCATTCGGCGAGGAAGTCCTCAGGGACGAGGAGTGGTGTTGCTGTGTTTGTACTTAGGTGCAAGCCAGTAGTACCATTCTTTGCTCAGAGGCTTCTTCGGTGTAATGAAGAGAAGGACCAATTATACTTTTGCTTTCAGGATCAGAGGCTTCACCTCATACAAATTCAAAAACTTACCATTTTTTTCATTTAGCTTTACAATAGAACAATTTTTCATAGAGTTTAAGATTTGATGTCTGGTGCTCGGGAGCGTTCTTCAACTTTCGCATTAGGTTTAGTTGTAATTTATTTTTAGGTTAAACAAGCACAACTGGGTCAGTAGAAATGGACCTAGTGTCTAATCGTGACAGTTGTGATTGTTTTATTAGGTTGGGGAGAATCTGTTCTGTAGAATCTGGTCGTTAGGGGCTTTTCCAGTAGGTTCTCACATGCATGGTTGGAGTGGGCTCGCGAACGCGATATTTTAGATTTAAACAATATGGATATTGTAGCCATACTTACTTTTTAAATTGTCTCCAGACGAATCTTGATTTTTGGGAATCTCTTATCTAATTATTAAATAAAAATAAAATAAATCAAACAAATTTTTCAAAAAACTAAATAAATATTTTTTATTAAATAAATAATTTTTCTTTAATTTAAGTTAATTTTAGGTAACTAAATAAATAAATTTTTTTTAAATAAGCAATACATCAAGATATAAATAAATATTTTTTATTTTTTAAAAAAAATAAATCAATATTTCAAAGTTAGGACGGTGCATCCAATAAATAAACATTCTTCTAAATATTTTTATTTTTCAATTTTCTTTTAAAAATAAATAAATATTCTTAGGGGTGCTATCGTCAATAACTAATTTTAGGTATATATATATATTTCAGTATATCTGAAATTAAATAAATAAATTATATTTTTACACATACAATATTTTAGGAACTTTTGTAAAAGATTCAGTAAAGATTAGCGGCGACAGCGGTTTTTTTGTTCTTGTACAAGTTTGTTTTTACAAAATTTTTTTTTGGGGCGTTCGTTGTTTTTTTTCGTGTTGCGTTTTTCATTGTTTTCATTTTTCCATCGTACTAACTACATTTGTTGTTGGGAATTGGTTTTAGTGTTGTTGTTAGCGAGTTCATAATTTTTCGGGTTTTACCATCAAAATGTCAAACCAACTAGACGTTGACCATCCGTTCTATGGTTTGGAACCCACCGAACTACAGATCGAATGTCTGGTTCGGGGTGTGAACTTCAGGGGGAACAATTGGGCAGAGGACTTTGCAATACCACAATTGGGTGCATCACTCCAAGCTGAACACATACACAATAGTCCAGCATTAGTACAACCGCAATTATCATTAAATTATCCATCAGTACCACAGGTACAACCACCACCATTATATCCACAAGCTCCACTTACAGCACCACCACCATACAACCAACCTCCTCAGGTATGGCGTGACGCGGCTCCAGCGTTAGCACCAGTGGAGTACCGAGGGGTTCGTGGGAACAATTTGAGTCGTTATGACTCAAATTGGGTTCCAACCTTCACAGGAGATGGTCACTCTCCTGATGTTCATGAGTTTATTCATAGAGTTGAGGCGGCTGCCAGGAGGGACCGTGTGAATCGGGACGACCTTAGGTCTATCGTTCCACGGTATCTCAAGGGGGCTGCCGACAGATACTATTTGAACTTAACTCATGAACATGAGGTGGTGACCTATCCAGTGCTAAGGGAGGGACTCCTACAAACCTTCGGTACGCTCATTGATGATAAGGCGATCTTGCGAGTTCTTCTGAACCGCAAACAAAAGTCAAAAGAGAGCGTTTATGAGTATTTAGTTGAAGTGGGTTCGTTAAATCGGAGATTAGTTCGACCATTTGCTGCAGCTGAATTATTAGAAATCGCTAGGGAAGGACTGAGTGTAGAACTGAAGAACGCTACACTTGCAGCAACAATTACAACTATGGACGAGCTTCGGACATTGTGTCAGAAGTTCGAACGTTTGTGGTCTACACCAGTCCCAACCAGAATGTCAAACTTAAGGTTTAGCAAGCTACAGCAGGTGGATGATTATGAGGTGGATGTGGAACTTGATCGAGATGGATATTTTGAAACGATGGATTCAAAACAGCCCGAACAACAGCACGAAGAAGACGACGAGAGATGTAGCAACGCAGGACGATCGATCACCACTCAGGAAACCAGAATAAAATCACCTAGTACATTTAATTTCCCATCATTACATCACACATATTTTAGACGTCTGGAACGTAACATCAGATATTGGAGGATGAGGAAATTATTTCGCAAAGCTTGTGTTTCATCTATCCTTTCAGAAACAAAGGATCCTCGGCCGCGACTAGCAATAAAGATTTTGGACAAACATATTTCCGGACTATTGGATAGTGGAGCGTCAATCACAATACTTGGAAGAAATTCCTTGGAATTATTGGAATCAGCAGGTACAACTTACCGTAAGTACACTTCGTGTATTCGTACGGCAGATGGTACTGCAACAAAAATTTTGGGTTACATCGAAATTCCAATAACTGTGAATGGCTCCACTAAACCAATGCGGTTCCATATAGTCCCTGGATTACGAGAAGAGCTCTACCTGGGCATAGATTTCTGGGAGAAATTCGGTATTGTTCCTTCTTTTGTTAGTGAACTGACTCGCACAGAGCTACAAACTTTTAATACACATAACCTCACCACTGATCAGCAACATGAACTGGATATGATCAAGGATTCTTTCCCGTCATTTGAAGTGTCTGGACTCGGAAAGACTTCTTTGGTTGAACATGTCATCGATGTTGGTGATAGTGCACCTGTTAAACAGAGGCACTATCCCACATCGCCGGCTGTTCAGCTAAAGGTCTATGCCGAACTCGACCGAATGCTTCAAATGGGCGTGATCGAAGAGTCTAACAGTTCTTGGTGCTCGCCAGTGGTTTTGGTACAAAAAGAATCTGGTAAAAACAGATTGTGTATTGATAGCCGTCGTGTCAATTCACTAACTAAAAAGGACGCTTACCCACTTCCCTTGATTGATGGCTTACTAGGTCGTCTAAATAGCACAAAGTACATTTCAAGTATTGATCTCAAAGATGCTTTCTGGCAGATTCCTCTGGCAGAAGCATCTAGAGACAAGACAGCCTTCACAGTGCCTGGTCGTCCATTGTATCAATTCCGGGTTATGCCCTTTGGATTGTGCAATGCTCCCCAGACAATGTGTCGGCTAATGCACAAAGTGATACCACATCAATATCACGAAAATGTCTTTGTTTATTTAGATGATCTATTGGTAGTCTCTTCCACGTTCCAGGAACATATGGAATTGCTGTCCAAAGTCTCTTCATTGTTAAGAGCGGCTGGGTTAACAATAAACCTCAAGAAAAGTAAATTTGTTCTGAGAGAGGTGAAATACTTAGGATTTTTGGTTGGTGAAGATGGTCTTCGAACAGACCCTGACAAGGTAAGAGCTGTAGCAGAGTATCCAGCTCCATCTACAGTTAAACAGATACGACGTTTATTGGGAATGGCTGGTTGGTACCAACGTTTCATACCCAATTATGCAAGCGTGGTATCACCAATCACAGATTTATTAAAGAAGAGTTCGGGAAAATTGAAATGGACATTGGAAGCGCAAGCTGCTTTCGAAAATTTAAAACGATTGCTGACTACAGCACCGGTATTAGTGAACCCTGACTATAATAAAGAGTTCTTTATTAGATGCGATGCGAGTCTGACAGGGATAGGTAGTGTGTTGTATCAGGTTGATACTGACGGACAAGAGTGTCCGATAGCCTTCATGTCGAAGAAACTTAATAAAGCTCAACGAAACTATTCTGTTTCTGAGCTTGAATGTCTTGCGGCAATTCTGAGTGTGAAGAAATTCAGGGGCTATGTTGAAGGTCACCGATTTACAATTGTGACTGATCACTCAAGTCTGAAGTGGCTTATGTCACAGAAAGACTTGAGTGGCCGTCTGGCTAGGTGGAGCCTAAAACTCCAACATATGGATTTTACCATTGTCCACCAAAAAGGTACCCAAAATATAGTCCCTGATGCTCTATCTCGTCTTTATGACGATACACACGAGGAATTGACGGAAGCATTATCACATCACATTAACGACATTAAAATCGACAATGAAGGTTATCGGCACAAAGAATATACGGATATGATAGCTAAAGTTCAATCATCACCCAAGGACTTTCCATCTGTTAAAGTCGTGGATGATAAGCTATACATACGTATTGAGCCAAGATCTGATGCAATACCCAACGATGTTCCTGTGTGGAAACTCTGGGTACCAAAACCGATGACTTCAAACATGATTCAGAAACATCATGATGATAGTACTGCTGCTCATGGAGGTGTTAAAAAGACTTTAGAATTACTTCGACGTCTTTATTATTGGCCGGGCATGGCGTCACAGGTACACAACTATGTTGTGTCCTGCGACACATGTAAACAAACAAAAGCCACGAATCAGATATTGCGTCCTCCGATGCAATATCAATTCGAAACAGCACGTCCATGGCAGAGAGTCTATATAGATTTTTTGGGGCCGTACCCTCGTTCTACACTTGGGAATACGGTATTACTGATAGTTCTGGATCATGCTACGAAGTTTGTACTACTGAAACCACTTAGAAACGCAACTTCACCGAAGGTGAATGCTTTTCTAAGGAATGAAGTGTTTCTTACATATGGGGTACCAGAGTTTCTACACAGTGACAATGGCAAACAGTTCACTAGTAGGAACTTTCAAAGTCTTTTGTCAGATTTCGGCATTAAACACATTAGGACCGGTGTCTATAGTCCTCAAAGTAACGCGTCAGAGCGGGTCAATAGGTCAGTTCTAGCAGCAATTCGAGCGTTCATTAAAGGTCAACACACCAAGTGGGATTCACAAATTGGTGAAATCGCATATGCACTGCGGGCTGCAGTACATTCAGCTACCAAGTACTCACCGTACTATTTATTATTTGGTCAACATCCAGTTTCGGATGGGAATACTTACCAATTGTTGAGATCACTACATCAGCTTGGTGAAGATGCTGGTGAGGAAATGGAACGCACTGATCATTTGACTCTGCTTAGGAACCGGGTTCAGAAAAATTTAAAAGCAGCTTTCAAAAAATCGCAACATCAATACAACCTGCGATCTAAACTACGGACTTTTCAACCACAACAACGTGTGTTTGTACGGCAACATCATTTGAGTGATGCTACCAAAAAGTTCTCGGCAAAATTGGCTCCAAAGTTCTTACCTGCAATGATTAAGACTAAGATTGGAAATGTACTCTACGAGTGCATAGATATGAGCGGTAAGAATCTTGGAGTCCATCACGCGAAAGACATCAGGGAATGATGTCTTTTCGTTAGGTAGGGTTGTTCCTCTGGCTGATTGTCGTCTCTGGGGTTCACATCTTCAGGTCATACTTACTGGTTGTATCGGGGTGTCCATGGTGCTGACGTTCGGATGGATGGTCGGTCTCAATACTCAGTGAAGTTCTTAAGGGCTTCATGAGTGTTGGAACCGGTCATCGGTCTTGACGCCAGTGACGGTGGGTATCTCGATCCCAGATACAGTTTAATAGGTGGAAGTAGTTCGGTGGTTTTCTGTCATGGAGGGGATGGCGACGTTTTTGTGATTTCAAGAGTAGAAATCTTGGTTTCTACCTTGAATTCATGGTGTAACGATCGCAATAATCGCGAAACAATAATAAAACCAAATTCATCTTCGTTTTCAATTCAATAAAAATGCATTTCATTAGTTTCCGTTCATTTTTACTTTAATAATAATTTTAAAATTTTCTAAAACTTAACTGCTAGTTAAATTTTGAATATACTATAAAAAGCAAACGAACGTACTAAATTTTTATTTCCAATGCTAATGAACAGACGTCGTTGTTAATCATTTGCTGAATTTCGATATATTACACGATTGATTAGAAAAGGAAAAAAGCAAAACACATTTTTTGCAATTTTTAATTTGGAAAAAATTATTATTCATTCCATTTTGGCTTTTCAAAAGAAAAGGTTTAATTGTTTTTTTTTTAATTTATCAGCTTTACGGTTAAAACTTGATTCGTGTTTGTGCAAATAATATAATTTGGAATTTTTATTTTCATAAATTTATTTAATAAAGTTCGAATTTGATGTTTTATATAATAGAGTTTATTTTGGTTTACTTGGTTTCGTCGTAAATATATATTTAAAGTACACAAGGTGTTTGTAGTTTTCCCTGCATTGGGTGGCCTATAATTTGGCCAAAAATTGTTTGATTTGTGATTTCATAAGAAAGGATTGTTGAGTTTTGTTGAACGATTGCAAGGAGGTTCGATCAAGGGGTCTGCTTTATAAAAGTGGCAGTACATGAAGATAAATTATTTTCTTATCAACTTTTGTATTTTAAAGATAATTTGAAGCAATACAACTTGAAGAATGGCGCGTCTTTATATTTTTACTTGATTATGCTGTGTTTTTTGTGACTTCAAAACGCCATTTTGTTAATATAAAGTGGTAAATTTGTTTGTTCGATTAATTCGTAAAAAGTATCAATGGAAATATGGAGAGTTGTACAAGTTTAAATTGATTCAAATATGGAATATGGAAATGTTGTATATAGTGGCAGTAATGATCAGTCAGGAATTCATTTAATAAATCCACCGCAGACGGGTTTGACAGAACATAATGAAGAAATGATGTTGGAGGGTCAAACAAGTGACTTGAAACAACAGAAATTTTGATGAACCAGATCACCAATCAACGGTTATATTTAAGGTATTTATTATTAATATGTACATTAATTTTAATTTGAATATTAAATATTAGAATGTCAAGATAAATTAGATAAATAAGAGATTCCCAATCTCAAGGGTTTATTCCGGGGGGGGATAAATAGATATCCGGCGTGCTAGGAAAATTTCCAGCATAACATATAAGTAGTAAAGGTCCAAGGTTACAGTCAATCTTTGTTCATTTTTTTATACAGTCACAGGGAAGGAGAAACTATTATTTTTTTGTGGTAGGTTTTTCTTATAGATTTAAAAGAAACTCCAAATAATTGTACAATTTTGAATCAAATGAAAAATTTACGCACGTTTATGGGTAGTAAACTGACCAGACGTCCCACGCTGCGTGGAAATGCCACACGTTTCACTGCATTGTCCCACGGAGAAATCTGTCCCACGAAGCGTCCCACGAAACAAATATTTCCACCACATCTGCCCGCATTATCGAAATCATAAAAAAACCTTATATCTACCTACGTACAGTTTGCGCAATATCTTAGTCAAAGCAATGGCTTCACAGTTTTTTCTTGCAGTTTGTATAATGTTATGTATATGTTGATTTAACCATATTGAGAGAACAAACCAGTGCAATATTTTTTTTACTAAAATAGTGTTTTAACTATAATTTTCTTAGAAATACTAAACTTAGTTATTTCACTTCAATAATTTACATATCTTTTAATGTCTAACAGATCTACCTTAGCAAAAAGGTTTCTTTGTTTATAGAAACATCTCCCCGGTGTATATACGAGAGATCAAAAGTATATTATGAAAAATAAAATACAAAATATTTTACTTAAAAAGAGCGTATAAATTCATAAAAATTTAAATTTTTAAGCCAGAGCTTACAATTTTCCTTTATTAGAGCACTCATTTCAATCCTTTGAAATAATATTCAAAAATTAAGATGTTCATAATTTGAATATCGTTCTTACTCGTAACAGTAAAATTTTTGTTTTTTCGATTTTACTCCTTTGGAGCAGATTACATTTTCCTGTTCTTTCATTCGATTTGCAAAAGAAGAAAATTAGTCACTCTAAGTCATCCTTTATATTCATTTTTCTAACAATACATGATTAATTAAACGAATCATTCAAAGAATTTTACGTGGGAAAGCATCAAATTTGACGCAAAAATAATAGTTTTGAGTATTTGAAAGAAAATATTTATTTCAATTTAGTGGCAAAAATGGTATTTTATTATTTTTACTCCTATATGTGAGAGTGTTATATTTTTTTAAGCTACGCACTCTGAAAGAACAAAGTAAAGGAGTAGTATAAGTAGCGTTTCAAACTCTGTTTAAAACACACTTTAACTCAGGTAGCTCAAAAGTAAAATTATTATTTTCTAATTTATAATTATTTTCTCAATAAAGAACAAACAAAGCAAACAGCATAAAAACTTGATAAATGGTATAGATTTGCAAAAGATAGAACGAGAGGTATACTGTATACCTCTTATACTTACAGAATACAGAAAAAATATTAATTATTTAGTAAAATTAAAATAAATTGTTTCAATTGTTTTGCAGTCTCTAGTTGTGTAACAAAAGTTTTAAGTTACTATAAAAGGTAAATTTATACTAATTTTTAAAATTATATTTAAAAAGTTCTCCTGCAAATCAAGACGGATAGAGAACGTTTACGTAAATTCTTATACGATATTGAATTGGACTATCCTTTTATAAAAAAATCAAAATATAACGACGCAAAAGCTTAGTGTATTACCAGTCGGAGTGAATTTGCAAATTAACAGTGGACATTATGATATTAAAAGACATATATAGATACAGATAAACATAAAAAAGCGTTGCTATAAGCCGCCAGCTCCAGTAGCTTAAACAAGTTTTGTTGTTATTTTGTTTTCTTGTCTTGATGTTAAATACATTGACAAAAAGTTAGTTGCAATTTGCGCTGATAACACGAACACCAATTTTAGTGGTGTCACGTCAAGGGGTGAAAATCTAAAAACAAGCTAAACTCGAATTTGAACCAGAGTGTATTGGGTATTGGATTCGCAGCCCATATTCTAAATAATGCAATAAGAAATGCTGCTGATTTAAATGGCAGGGTTAAAAAATTTGGATAATTTACTGTCTTTACTGGAGACGTTGAAGGACTTCTGCGGAAAAAATTATGTCGAACATAACCAACTTATTGGATACAGTGAAACTCGCTGGCTGGCGATGTTGCAGGCACTAGAAAGAATTTAGAAAATGTACGAACCACAGCAAGCACATTTCCTAACGGTTGAATGTCCTATTAAAATAAAAGAATTTTTTGAAGAATTAAATAGTAAACAAATAGTAAAGGAAAGCATTAAATAGTAAATTTATGCACAATCTAGTTAGCACGTTTTCACCGTTCCCCTTTCTCGAAATAGAAATTCTAATTAGTTGGTATTTGGAAGAATGTTTGTATTTTGTCCCACATTTTAACGATTTGGCTCTGTCAGTTTAGGGTAGACATAACTCTTTCTCTCTGAGACAAATAAAGAAAAACAAACAAAAAAACGATTCGACATAAGAGGAGTCACGTAGGGATTGCAATCCCGTGGTGTTTTATGGATCCTGGGACTATGTGACTCATAAATTTTAAGTCCCGGGATGCCCGGGATCTAAAAAATCGTATAGAACAACCATCCTTTTTTTTATATGCTGCACGATCTGCTGTCGTTTACAAATTCACTCTCTGAACAGTTACAAGCAAAGATATAATAATTTCTAGCACAAGCGCTTTAGTTAAAACTACTTTCTTGATGCTTAAACAATGCAGAGATGATACTAAATTTAAAATTATTTTTAACAAATGATGGTATTTTTCAGAACTTTGCGGCATTTGCTTCGATGAAACAACACTAGAAGACTAGCAGAGTAACGAATGTAGCTCAAAAGCATTTTTTTTTATTTCTAAGTCGATGCATTTAAATGCTTTTAAATATATGTGTGTATAAAAATGTGTATGTTATGTTTTACGAAAAAAATCTTTTTATGTCATTTAAATTAGCGCCCCCCCCCTCCCCCCCTAAGATTTTGGTGAAATGACGCCACTGCCTATTATTGACTCTTTACCAAAGGCTAGATAGAATTTCAAAAAAGCTGACTGGATTGGTTTTGCAAAAGCAATTGATATGAACATTCGATGGGTTCAGCCAACGATAGAAAATTATAATCGATTCGTTTCAATTGTTAAAGCAGCAGGAAATTTATTCCAAGAGGTTTTCGTAAAATATATATCCCAGATTGGAATGAAGAATGCGATAATCTATGGCGAATTTACCAAAAAACAGAATCAATGGATATCGCTAATATGTTGATTGACGAATTAAATAAGGCTAGAAAAGAAAAATGGATAAATTTATGTGAAAATTTGGACTTTCAACATTCAAGTCGTGAGGCATGGAATTAACTTGGTAAACTCGGCAATTCTGAAAATTCTAGTAAAAACAATACATCTGTTCATCCAAATGCTATAGCATCACGAATGATCGAAAATTCCAAATGTCCAGTTTCGAGATCAAGAATTAAGGTAGTTAAAAACAAACTCAGACAAGCTAAAAAGAAAATCGTTGAATCTCCATTTGCTGCACTAATCACTAAAGATGAAGTTAACATGGTCATAAATAACCTGAAAACTGGCAAAGCCTGCGGAACCGACGAACTTTTTCCTGAATTTTTCATCCACATGAAGGATAATGCTAAATTATGGCTATCAAAATTTTTCTCCGATTGCTATAGCCGCGGAATTATTCCTAATGTGTGGAAATCTACCAAAGTTTCTGCAATCTTGAAACCAGGAAAGGATAAAAATCTGCCAGAAAATTATCGTCCAATTTCGCTGCTCTGTATATCATATAAATTGTTTGAACGAGTGATATACAATCGAATTTCAGCAACAATTGATGAAACTATTCCAAAAGAACAAGCAGGATTTCATCCTAAAAGAAACTATTGTGACCAAGTGCTGTCATTAGTTACATTTGTTGAAGCTGGCAATCAGGATAAGAAACAAACTGGGATGGCCCTTATTGATTTAACTGCAGCATATGACACTGTCTGGAAGACTGCGCTTTTGTTAAAACTTTGTCCAATTATTAAATGTCGCAAAACACTTAATATTATATCAGCTTTATTGTCTGATAGAAATTTTATCGCACACCTAGCAAATAAAACCAGCAGACGTCGTCATTTGAATAATGGGCTACCACAAGGTTCTGTACTTGCACCAACTTTATTTAATGTATATATATCTGATTTACCAGAAACTTTTTCAAGGAAGTTTAGTTATGCAGATGATCTGGCAATTGCCATACAATTTCCGTACGATGCCGAATCTAAAAAAATGCCGAGCAATATTGTCAAGAGATTTGGATCTTCTAGCAGATTATTATTCGAAATGGCGTCTGAGAATAAATCCAAATAGGAGTGAAATTACAGTTTTTCATCTATCAAATTATAATGCCAGAGATGAACTCCATGTTTCCATGAAGAATCATATTGTAACGGCTCTTCGTTGGTTCTTTTAGATTATTGGACAAACACGACAGTAAAAGACAGATCTTTAGTTAACAGAATCTCAAACTTTATTTGTCATCAAATTACAGCAGCTTCCGTTTTTCCTTACAATAAATTCCAGGGTCTCCAATTTATGTACACTAAACTTCACCGCTTTTCCACAATTTGAATCAATAATATTCGGAATGGTAAAATCTGTATTTACTATTCCACTAGAAATCAATACTACGTAGTCCGTACATCTGAAATAGGCCACACCTGTTTTCATTCATACTTGCATTTGTATTAGCGAGCTCAAATTTAATTTATGCAAAATGTATTAGGTTACTCCTTTTAATTAATGTAAACATTTGTATAACAAATTTAATTTACATTAATTTATGCAATACGATTTGCAATACAAGTAAAAGATTGAAAAAGGAGTTAACTTTCAATTCATGAATGAGTAAATAAAATTAACCCATTCTGGACGAAGTTTATTACATTGCCCTCCATTTAGTTTTGTTCGTCCCGAACAATATCAGAGATCGCATTGGTGCTGTTACCTTGGTACGGTGCCAACCTTTGCAGATGTATCACTTTCATCTTGGTACGGGGTCCCTTTTGTATGCGGTAGATAACATCATTAATTCGTTTGATTATTTTATATGGGCCTTCCCAATCTGGCTGCAGCTTGGGTGATCTTCCCTTAGTTCTTCTGGGGTTGTATAGCCATACCAATTCTCCTTCTTGAAAACCGCCACTATTTGCATTTATGTCGTACCTGGTTTTCATTTTGTCACTGGCAATCTTAATGTGGTCTCGAACCTGCTGATGGATTTTATTCATCTTCTCCCTTAGTTGTCCCACATAATCTGTTTTCGTGGATACCAGACCTCCAGGGATGCCAAACTCGATGTCACTAGGAAGATGTAGTTCTCTTCCGAACATGATATTCGCTGGCGTTTCACTTGTCGTATCGTGCACTGCGCTACGATAGGCCATCAAGAATAACGGAAGATCCTTGTCCCAATTTCTTTGGTTGGCTTCTACTACCTTTGACAAATGTTCTTCCATGGTTCGGTTGAATCGTTCTACCATGCCATCTGACTGCGGGTTCATAGGTGTAGTTCGTGTTTTTCTAATGCCGAGTGTTCTGCACAGCTCTTCCATCAGTTGAGATTCGAAATTCCTTCCCTGGTCGGTATGCAACTCGAGCGGTGTTCCATATCTGCAAACCCATTCATTGACTAATGTTTCCGCGACCGTAACTGCTTCCTGGTTCGGTATTGCATAAGCTTCCGGCCATTTTGTAAAGTAATCAATGACCACCATGATGTATTTGTTACCTTTTGTCGTTTCCGGAAATGGCCCCGCGATGTCTATAGCAATTCTCTCCATTGGGGCACCCACATTGTACTGTTGCATCTCTCCTCGAGTTCTAGTTTTTGGTCCTTTGCTCGCCGCACAAGTATCACATCGCCGACACCATTGCTCCACGTCGGTTCGATACCTTACCCAATAAAACCTCTCCCTTACCTTAGCCAGGGTTTTATTGACTCCCAGGTGTCCTCCAGAAATACTTCCGTGCAGCTTTCCCAGTACCTCTTCTACTCGACTGGATGGCAACACCAGTTGCTCTAACACTTTCTTTCCATCAGCGGACTCCCATTTTCTTTTTAGTATCCCGTTATCCATCAATAGCGAGTCCCATTGCGCCCAGTAGCATTTCACCTCCGTACTTAAAGGTGCGACCTCTTTCCACTCCGGTCGCCTTCCCTCGGTTTTCCATTTCAATATTGGTGCCATAGCTGGATCCTTTTGCTGCTCTCTTTTCATTGCCTCGGTACACCAATCGTCAGGAGTTTGGAACTTAATTTGCTTCACTGTCATTGCCTCTTTTCTCTCAGTCCTGCTAGATGACTTGCTCTCCTCAACACAGGGTCTTCTTGAAAGATCTTCAGCGTTACAATGTTTCCTTCTCTTCCGGTGTTCAACGCAGCAATCTCCTTCCTTTTTGACATCCACTTGCTTGTTTGAAAGGTTCATCATCTGGACTGGAACTACTCCTTCTTTTGCTGCTTTTAGTGTTTTGCATTCCCTTTGTATCCTTTTCTTACGGTGTCCAACGCGGAAATCTCCTGCCTTTTCGACATCCACTTGCTTGTTTGAAAGATTCATCAACCGGACTGGAACTACTCCTTCTTTTGCAGCTATTAGTGTTTTGCATTCCTGTCTAATGTGCCCTAACTGTCCACAATTCCAGCATCTCACTCTGCTAGATCTTCTTCGTTGATTTCGTTCAGGTTTATCTTCCAAACTTTTGACACGCATGATCACTTCATCAAGCGCTGCCTTTATAGGTTCTTCAGTAACTTCCATCTGACGTACTCTATCTGAACCGTACGCTCTTTTTCCGGCTTCCATTTGCAGGGCCAATGCTAAGACTTCTGCAGGTAGCTTCTTTCCGCTTAGATAAAGCTGGTTTCTCATTTGCCCATCTCGAAGAGCATTGATGAATGTATCAGCTGCCAGTTCGTCTCGGTGTTCAGCGTTATAATTCGGATATGATAGATTAACCAGTCTCACAATGTCAGCCTCTAATTCTTGCAAGGTTTCACTGACTCCTTGTTTTCGTGTCTTGAGCTGCATGCGATGGAGAGCTTGCATATGACTTTCCCCGAATCTTACTTCTAAGGCCTCCATAATCTTGCTGTAATCACGTTCTGTCGCTGATAGTGTCTGCAAAATTTCAGCAGCAGGCCCCTTCAATGCCAATATAAGCGCGTTTGCTTTTTGCTGGTGCTCAACCCCAGTTGTTGCTATCTCAAATTGCATCTTAAATATCTGATACGATGTAGATCCATCAAATGCGGGTGTTTTTACTCTAGCTGGGGCTGAAGTAGTTAATGGATTGATCATGTTACCTGACCTCACTTGTGCTATTTCTTGGCGGAATTCACTCGAAAGTTTGCGTAATTTCTCTTGTTCTTCGGTAACTGTCCGCAGCTCCCTTTCCATGTTGTTGATTTTAACCTCTGCACTGGATATACGTGACTCAATTACTTCACGTAGACTTTCTTGCTTTGCCATCATATCAGCAAATTGTTGTCGTTGCTCTACTTTTTGTTCTGCTGCCTGTTTCTCTTGTCGAGCCATCATATCAGCAAGTTGTTGTTGTTGCTCTAATTTTTGTTCTGCTGCCAGTTTCTCTTGTCGGGCCATCATTTCTTTCATCAACATCATCATCGGATCAATTGCTGGGGCATTCTGGACAGGAGCTTCCTCCGGCTCTACCTCTATGACCTCTGTGCTTTGGCCTGCTTCTTCTAAAACTTTACGCAGCCGAAATGCAAGTTCTGCCTTCGTTCCGTGGATTGGAGCATTCCTTTTCTTCAACTCATCCTTCAGCTGGGTCTGGCTGAGATCACTAATATTTACTGTCTTGACCATTGTTTCAATAATCCCACTTCTGACACCACTGTAACGGCTCTTCGTTGGTTCTTTTAGATTATTGGACAAACACGACAGTAAAAGACAGATCTTTAGTTAACAGAATCTCAAACTTTATTTGTCATCAAATTACAGCAGCTTCCGTTTTTCCTTACAATAAATTCCAGGGTCTCCAATTTATGTACACTAAACTTCACCGCTTTTCCACAATTTGAATCAATAATATTCGGAATGGTAAAATCTGTATTTACTATTCCACTAGAAATCAATACTACGTAGTCCGTACATCTGAAATAGGCCACACCTGTTTTCATTCATACTTGCATTTGTATTAGCGAGCTCAAATTTAATTTATGCAAAATGTATTAGGTTACTCCTTTTAATTAATGTAAACATTTGTATAACAAATTTAATTTACATTAATTTATGCAATACGATTTGCAATACAAGTAAAAGATTGAAAAAGGAGTTAACTTTCAATTCATGAATGAGTAAATAAAATTAACCCATTCTGGACGAAGTTTATTACAATATAATTAAATTTAATCCAACTCCAAAATATCTTGGAGTAATATTAGATCGATCGCTTACATTTAAACATCACTTAGAAAATCTGAGCAAGAAAGTAAGATCTCGTGTGAATATAATTCAAATGTTATCTGGAACAAGCTGGGGTGCAGATGCAAAAACTATACGAATACCTGCGCTTTCATTGGTTTATTCAACTGCAGAGTATTGCGCACCTGTTTGGAGTCATAGCGTTCACACTCGACTTATTGATATCCAACTAAATTCATGTATGCGGATAATAACCGGTTCAATAAGATCAATTACCGTGGCTTCCAATTTTATCAAATATTGCTCCACCATACATAAGAAGAGTAGCTATGCTTGTAAAAACTTGGAACAATATTATGGAGAATCAACAGCTACCTATCCATGAAGATTTAAGGGACAGATCAGAAAATCGGTTAAAATCAAGAAAACCATTGTGGTCGAAAATCGAAACGTTGAGTCCAATTAATAATTATTCAATTTCTGAACGATGGCAACAATGCCATGATACTTCTGATTTTACAAATAAACATAATCTGGAAGTTGCTGGAATGAGTGAAAATCGATCTATATGGAAAACCATTAATAGAATCAGGACCAATCATAGATGCACTAACTACGAATTTCATTTATATAATAATGAAGTTTGTCCGGCATGTGATTGTGGACATCCATTTCAAACGGTTTCTCATATTTATACTGATTGCCCTTTGAGACGGTTTGATGGTGATTTACAAGAGCTTCATTCATTATCAGCTGCTGCCAAGCTTTGGATAGATTCCTTAGATATTGATTTGTAGTATTCTTCTTCTAAATAAATAAAAAACATACGAATAATAATAACTAAATTATAGAAATAAATATACGAAATATTGGATTATAAAAGTTATAATCCATTTATAATCTTATTGCCTGTTAAATGTTAATGCACTATTTTTCAATTACTTTAGTCAAAATTGTATTTTAAACATTTTCAAAAGAAGTTTAATTTTCGCTCAACCGGTTTCGGTTGTAATGGATAGTCTGGACTAATGTCAGAACGTAGTGTGTTACAGTCGCAGTTTCCTTAGTTGTTGTTCCTTATATTAATCTGTAACACTTGTAATAGATTCTCATCCCTTCATCATCAATAGTCATATTTCGTGTAGTTTCCTTAACCCATAGTTTCCTTATATTTCTTAAAATCTACTAAATCTGCAATAGCCGGACAAACGTATAGGAGAAAGAAAATTGCACTAATTACCTTGATTTATTTATTCATTAATATAACATAATATTGGTCAATTTGAATTAATTAATAGTTTTCATTAATCATCATCCGTGTAACCACTAAAAATTAATCAGAATTTAATCTTGCAACGCACTAAAATTGACGCGCGTTGTACTTCCATTCGATTGATCTCGCCTTACTACTTGAGTTTGAACTTTTTTAAAAACATAAACCGTAATGGAACAACGAAATTCTCCAAACCTCATAACAGCTACGTGTATTTTGTTTCCAATCGTCAACATACAACGAATTACTATTTTTGCTTTGTTAAACATTTGATTTGTCTTTGTATGAGTGTTTTGCCTTAAACAATCCTTCCGTGATTGATCTGAACTTCACTGTATTGATATTGCCGAATGTAGTTATTAAATGTCTAAACATCATAACATTGATCGCATCTGTATTTGATTCATTTTGAATTCAATTTTACATATTATGGATGTGTCGGAAATATTCTGTGTCCAAACCATATCTTCGTACAATATTGTCAAATGGCAAACGGTTTTGTGAACTATAATAAGTTCCCAACAATTTGAAAATCTGATGCAAATTAATTATATTACATCTAAAACACTGTATTCGAGTTATTTCGAGGAAAAAAATTTGACTATATAATGAGCCACTGTACATCGTTCCCTCTCTTAGTCTTGATTTATCATTCGATTATCTAATTGGAATTCATGACATTGACTTGTGGAGATGTCATTGTAAATTTAATGAGTTGGCATTTAAAATTTTGGGAATGAAAAATTTGAATTTTAAAAATCCGGCCAATTTGAGTAAAAGTTCATATGTTGTGTTGTGCTAGTTTAATTTAAAACAAAACAAACAAAAAAATAAAATCTATATGTTTGTGTTGTAGAAGTCTAAACTCTTTTAGTTTTGATTTCCTTTTTCTATTGGAATTTATTGTGCCGTGTTAGTTAAATTAACAAACCAAAAAAAATATATATGTTTTGTGCCGTTTTATGAGTTTTCAAATAACAAGAAGGAAAGGCCACACAACGGTACGTCTTAATTATACAGAAAAATTCAATTTAATAAATGTTAAACGAAATAAAAATATTTCTATTTGTTTGTGTTGCGTAAATTAACAACCAACAATATATATACGTATATAAACTGCGACGCATGTGAGTTTTTTTTTCAATGGTGACTCTTTGTTTTGATGCGTGTTCAATTTGACATCGGATGTGTTATGTTGAGGCCGGGTATTTGAGTTACTTATTATCTCGTTTATTGTCGTGTGAAAATTCTAACTTATTAAATTCATGTTAAATAAAAATTCTAAATTACTAACTTTATGTTAAGTTATAAAAATTATAAAAAGTTTTAAATTCATGTTAAGTTATAAAAACTGTGAAAAGTTTCAATGTCAATAGGGTATCAAATTAATTATTAAAGAAAAAAAAATCTAAACGACATAGTCTAACCAATTGAAATCGAAAAATCGTAACTACTCGGTGTAACGGAGTTGTTTCATGTTTTGGTCTTTTTTCTGATACGTGTTTCTAGCCATAATTAACGTAACTCGAACTATAAAAGCTTTTAAATTGTTAAATTAATTAAGAATAGTGTTGTCCTATAGTGTAGAATATCAAATTACAAAATCAGTAATCTAAGAAGTTGATAATATTAATATAGTGGTAGATGGATGAACAATTTTCTTTTCATCGTATGAACATATTTTTTTCCAATACCAATGTATAGAATAATTAATTAAATTAATCTAACTGGCGGATGATAGTGAATCAGATTACTGTTAAATAAATTTGTATGATAGTACCTTCGTGTTTGTTATTTGCACTACATAATTTGGATTTCAACGCATACGTCAACCAGTACCTTTTACCGTATTGCTTCACCATCATTGTTACAAAATTATTACAGTTCTAACTCAACAAATAATTTAACTAGTATTGGTACAATTTATTACATCTTTTTTGGATTTCAACGCATACGTCAACCATTACCTTTTACCGTATTGCTTCACCATCATTGTTACAAAATTATTACAGTTCTAATTCCTCAAATAATTTAACTAGTATTGGTACAATTGATTACATCTTTTTTGGATTTCAACGCATACGTCAACCATTACCTTTTACCGTATTGCTTCACCATCATTGTTACAAAATTATTACAGTTCTAATTCCTCAAATAATTTAACTAGTATTGGTACAATTGATTACATCTTTTTTTTGGGATTTCAACGCATACGTCAACCAGTACCTTTTACCGTATTGCTTCACCATCATTGTTACAAGATTATTACAGTTCTGACTCAACAAATAATTTAACTAGCATTGGTACAATTTATTACATCATTATTTGGATTTCAACGCATACGTCAACCAGTACCTTTTACCGTATTGCTTCACCATCATTGTTACAAAATTATTACAGTTCTAATTCCTCAAATAATTTAACTAGTATTGGTACAATTGATTACATCTTTTTTTTTGGATTTCAACGCCTACGTCAACAATTACCTTTTACCGGATTGCTCCACCATCATTGATACAACATTATTACAGTTCTGACTCAACAAATAATTTAACTAGTATTGGTACAATTTATTACATCTTTTTTGGATTTCAACGCATGCGTCAACCATTACCTTTTACCGTATTGCTTCACCTTCATTGATACAAAATTATTACAGTTCTATTCAACGAATAATTTAACTGGTACTGGTACAATTTATTACATTTTGTTCTTGATTTCAAAACATCCTGCAACCGTTATATGTCAACGTATTCGTCCGTAATTGCTATAATTGTTACCATACTCACCTGTGATTGTAACTTGATTCGGCGCTTATGTTTACAACCAGATACAACGTTTCTACTTATCATTTTTGAGTCAACAATATTTTACATCCATTACATCATTTTTGATTCAGCCAGAATTTTACATCAATTACATCATATTTGATCCAACAAAATTTTACGAAGTTATATAACGTTTCTACTTACCATTTTTGATTCAACAATATTTTACATCAATTACATCAGTTTTTGATTCAACACTATTTTACATCAATTACTTCATTTTTTTTTGATCCAACAAAATTTTACCAAATTTATAAAACGTTTCTACTTACCATTTTTTTTTGATTCAACAATATTTTACATCAATTACTTCATTTTTGATCCAACAAAATTTTATGAATATATATAACGTTTCTACACATCATTTTTGATTCAACAATATTTTACATCAATTACATCAGTTTTTGATTCAACACTATTTTACATCAATTACTTCATTTTTGATCCAACAAAATTTTACGAATATACATAACGTTTCTACTTAACATTTCGTACCACGTTTGTACGTGCAATTTCATTCAACCTTGTTATCATACCAAATATTGTCGAGAGATTCCTAACGTGATCCACGTGCGGATGGAGGGCTGATGGAAGCAGAATAGGAGGACGGGGTTTAATCATGGGGTGAGTAAATTTATTTTTATTACTTAGGTCATAATGATAAAGGGGTGTGAATGTGAGTGTGTGTGTGTGTGTGTGGGCGTATGTGAGTGAACGTGGGGGTTGGACGTGTTGATCGTGAGTCTTTCGCAACCGGGGTCGCCCGAGTCTCCATTTTTCCACTTGTATTTCTTTCCATTTCTGAATATTTTCGTTAATAGCGTACATTTCTGTATTTGTGCTGAAGTAGCAGGGTTTCTTTATCGTTCCCATGGGCTGCAGCTAGCTTGGGGCAAGAAAATCAATCTCGCTAGGTACGCTTCCTGCTAATTCCTTCTCATTGGTTCGCCAGTGAGAAAGCGCTTCATTACAAATTGGCGCCCAACGTGGGGCTTCTCTAAGGGTCCCTACAGCAATGTAGGACTCGGGAGGAGTCCCTCCATATTTTCCAAAAAATTTGAAAAATTTTTTTTTAAAAATTTTTCTTCATAATTAACTTTATTTCCGCTAAAACAATAGTAAAGACTCTGGCGGCGTAGAAGCAGTTCCCTGCTTCAAACGCGCAGGAGCGAAGGAAGTCTGAGATTCCTCAGACTTTCCTTCGATGGGGTTTTGCGTCCCCACGCCTCCAGCTACAACTCTCCTTTTTTTTCATTTTTCTGAAACGCAAGGGTGAGAATGATTCTTCGGGATCATTCTCAATGGGCTTTACAAACCCACGGACCCTAGTAACGGCTGGGTTTCTTGCTGGCACGGGGAATGCCAGGGGTGGCCAGGTTCCAGGATTAGATATTTGTGAAATGGCGTATACGCCTATCACATCCATCCTGGTCATCTGGTCATGCTCTGGGTTCGCTGTGACAGTGAGATTCTCAGCTGGGCTAACAGCTCCATAACGTTAGAGTCCCCTCCCAGGAGCGTTAGCACCCTATGATCCGAGTTGTCCAGTTCTCACGAATGATACTGGGGAACATCTTCCAAGGCAGTCTGATATCAACTGCTGAGGGAAGAGTTCGCCTAGCCTTCATGTCGTGAGCTAATTGGATTAACTCGGATCATAGCACCTCCCCGTATGTGTCGTCGGTTTGGATCGCGGATGAGGGGTGTCGTTTGATTGAATGATGGTGCAGAGGGTATACCCTCTGACCATCCCAGCGACACTTGTCATCCGGGTGACATGCCGACAACACATACCCCACCTTATTCCTTTCCCACCATACCTTATCCCATCCTTATCCATCCCATCTAGTTCCCTTTCCCTTACCTTGTTCCCATCCCTTAACGTAGTTTATTTAAATTTTTCTTTGGTCCCAAATTAAAAACCTTAAAACAACAAACTATTAAGGAAAGACAGGCGATCACCACTTCCAACCCCATGTGTGGTGATCTCCCCCCTTGATTGATCCGTCCGTCCGTCCTCCGTCTAAATATTGAATAATAAATATTGAATAATAAATATTGCATAATAAATATTGAATATTAAATATTGAATAATAAATATTGCATAATAAATATTGAATAATAAATATTGAATAAATAAATATTGAATATATAAATATTAAATAGATCATTATTGAATAGATAAATAAAAAAACTAAAGAAAGAACTAATTAGCAAACAAAACTGCTGATAGGAATCAGAAACTAATTTATTGTTTTCTCCAAATTTTTTTTAGATAACGTCAAATCAAGAAATTAATAAAATACAACAACCCCAAATATAATTAAAGATAAATAACCAAATCAATTAATGGCATTCAAGAAAATTTTAGTCAAGAAAGTAATAATATCCAACAAACTAAATAGAAACTATTCAGGATACTAAGGAAATTTTACTTGAACCATACCAACCTCAGGATACGCAGAAGAAATAAAATAGGAATTAAGGCACAAAACACGGAAATTTAAAACAAATCAAAGGCACAAAAAGTTCTGGATGGGTACTCAGTGTAGGGATATAGATTTGCTTTATTAGAATATATAAAAAATTTCTGTAGGTTAGTAGTACCCACCCGAGAACTAATAAACGTGAGTTTTACTTTTAATTGTTTTTTTTTCGAATTGTCAAGGTCAAAGTGTCCGTATCGGTCCGCCAATTGCCTTTGATCCTTGTTTTCCATTTCCATAGTATTAATTTAATTTAATTACATAGTAGGTTAAGATTTGTTTTTATATATAATTTTCTTTAATTCGATTTTGTTAATATCAAGCATTCTCCTTGTCAAACCGGTAGGCTTGCCGCACTTTTTTTTGGTCACTCATATTCGAGTATAGGGAACCGTCAGACCTGCCCTGAATTGAGTCTGAAAATTTTCATAATTGCCATCTTCTGCCATATTTGTAGTATACTTTCTTTCTCTCCAATCTCACCGTTTATTTTTGTTCTGTTCATATGTCAGCACCTTGGAAAACGATCGTAAATGGTAGTAAAATAATATCAAGATAATGATCAATCTGATTTAATGTAATTGTCGAATTGGAAAAAATATTGCGCAGCTGTTTGAGGTTTGAAACGCTGAATTTCCATATAATTTTTTTTAAATTCTGCTCTAAAAATATCTAAAGTGGTCAAATACGGTAATGAAAATTTTTTTTTTGGTGATGATTGAATAATTAAATTAAAATTTAAATTTTGGTTACGCAATTCCACAGCCCGAAAATAATTTCAATGAAGTGAAATTGTAGACTGTAGAAATAGAAAAACATATTCCGGTTGATTTCGTGTAAGCAATGTTCTTTGTTCACCAATTCTCAATCCCGGGCGAACGCTATTTTAAATTATTGATTAACGATAAAGGGCGCACATGAGCAAACGCAACGTCTTAGATTATTAGAAAAATATAAGAGAATTCAACTTTCGTATTCTAATCACAGTCACGCAGAATTGATGCAGAAAATATAAATTTAATAATAAATCTTGATGTTCCAAATCCATCACTGAATTATTTACATCGAATTGGTCGAGCGGGACGTTCCTGAAGCCTTGGAGTATCAATAACATTTGTTTAAACCGGCTTGGATAGGTTCAAATTTCAAAAACAAAAATGTCAGTTTTAAAATTTCCAAGTTCTGTTGATTTTGTTACGATGTGGAAAAGTTAAAATATGATAAAATTTATGATGCTGACGATAGTAGAAATGAATCAATTGATTCACCAAATTCTCAAATAATTGACAACCAGAAATCTTGGCAGTCGCAAGTATATTGAATCACCTATGAATGGATTTAAGAAAATAATTGATAGTTCTATTGCAGACAATAAGCTCCGACATCGTCGACCCTTGTATTCGCAGATAACCTAATTTCAGGCCAGGTAAAATACTGGCTTGTTTAGATATTGAGATTCCTCCAGGGGGTGAGGTTGGAGATTGTGGTTACCCGAGGAATGCACTGACGAGTGTATTGCAAGGGCCCACCGTCCACCAGCTTCATCTCATGGGGGTTTCGCAAAAACAAAAATATTGTATTCTGTCGTAATATTATTTTGAGCGATGCAGATAAACTGCAGACAATTATCTGTAGCGCTCTCACAAAGATTTGCGAAGCCAAAGTTTGAAAGTTGGTAGGTAGCGCTGCTTATCAGCTGGAAGACCTGGCTTCCCAAACGAAGAGGTGTCTACCATTCGAAGGACAGTCTAGCTTAAGGTCTGAATGGTATATGTTTATTGTTGATTCGCCATCTCTCATTTATATTGAAAATACAAATATTTCAAGCAAATATTATCCTCTGGACATTTCTCGGCTACTTGACCATCAATAGGTTGAACCTCTAATAAATTGCGAGGACGTTCTTGGACTTTCGCTAACGGCTTTTCACGATCATGGTTTCATCTTTACATTCAGCTTTTAAGTAATGAATTGTATTTTTTTTGAAGATTTATTTTTGTATGATATTGAATGGAATCATCACGGATTCTGCTCAGTTCTATTTCGCTGCAGTTTTTCATTCCTGAGGACATGCTTCTGGTTGCAGACGTTTTTTTTCGGAATCATTCGGTTTGGGTTCTAAATTTCTAATTTTAAAATTTAAATTATGTAATAGCCCGGCTAGCTCAGTCAATAGAGCATGAGACTAGTGAGCTCAGGTGTAGGGTTCGAGCCTGATTAGTATAAGAACAGGAGTCTTGGTGTATGTATCATTAAAAAAGTAGGTCAATTGTTACTTCATTCTCAAGTTTGGTAGTAAATTGGTTTGGTTTATTTTTTGTTTGTGACTTTAGAGTCTCGGGATCCCCCAGATCTGCCCGAAATTGGGTCTGGAAGAAGTTAGTTATCCATCGTTTTCAATAGAGTAGAATACTGTTTTTATCGATACCCCTCCCAAAAGTTTTTTTTTGTATAATCATAGATACTTTGTTACTTTGTTTCTGCTAAGACTGAGTTTGTAATACCGATCGAATTGATTGCTAATCTGTGGTACGTCGAGGTGCTTCACCATACTAATATGTATATACAAGGTCTATTTGCGACCAGCCTATGCCTTTTTCAACTTCTTTTTGGTCGTAAGTGTTCGTCCAAAAAGCACTTGTTCTGTAATGGATAGTCTGGACTAATGTCAGAACGTAGTGTGTTACAGTCGCAGTTTCCTTAGTTGTTGTTCCTTATATTAATCTGTAACACTTGTAATAGATTCTCATCCCTTCATCATCAATAGTCATATTTCGTGTAGTTTCCTTAACCCATAGTTTCCTTATATTTCTTAAAATCTACTAAATCTGCAATAGCCGGACAAACGTATAGGAGAAAGAAAATTGCACTAATTACCTTGATTTATTTATTCATTAATATAACATAATATTGGTCAATTTGAATTAATTAATAGTTTTCATTAATCATCATCCGTGTAACCACTAAAAATTAATCAGAATTTAATCTTGCAACGCACTAAAATTGACGCGCGTTGTACTTCCATTCGATTGATCTCGCCTTACTACTTGAGTTTGAACTTTTTTAAAAACATAAACCGTAATGGAACAACGAAATTCTCCAAACCTCATAACAGCTACGTGTATTTTGTTTCCAATCGTCAACATACAACGAATTACTATTTTTGCTTTGTTAAACATTTGATTTGTCTTTGTATGAGTGTTTTGCCTTAAACAATCCTTCCGTGATTGATCTGAACTTCACTGTATTGATATTGCCGAATGTAGTTATTAAATGTCTAAACATCATAACATTGATCGCATCTGTATTTGATTCATTTTGAATTCAATTTTACATATTATGGATGTGTCGGAAATATTCTGTGTCCAAACCATATCTTCGTACAATATTGTCAAATGGCAAACGGTTTTGTGAACTATAATAAGTTCCCAACAATTTGAAAATCTGATGCAAATTAATTATATTACATCTAAAACACTGTATTCGAGTTATTTCGAGGAAAAAAATTTGACTATATAATGAGCCACTGTACATCGTTCCCTCTCTTAGTCTTGATTTATCATTCGATTATCTAATTGGAATTCATGACATTGACTTGTGGAGATGTCATTGTAAATTTAATGAGTTGGCATTTAAAATTTTGGGAATGAAAAATTTGAATTTTAAAAATCCGGCCAATTTGAGTAAAAGTTCATATGTTGTGTTGTGCTAGTTTAATTTAAAACAAAACAAACAAAAAAATAAAATCTATATGTTTGTGTTGTAGAAGTCTAAACTCTTTTAGTTTTGATTTCCTTTTTCTATTGGAATTTATTGTGCCGTGTTAGTTAAATTAACAAACCAAAAAAAATATATATGTTTTGTGCCGTTTTATGAGTTTTCAAATAACAAGAAGGAAAGGCCACACAACGGTACGTCTTAATTATACAGAAAAATTCAATTTAATAAATGTTAAACGAAATAAAAATATTTCTATTTGTTTGTGTTGCGTAAATTAACAACCAACAATATATATACGTATATAAACTGCGACGCATGTGAGTTTTTTTTTCAATGGTGACTCTTTGTTTTGATGCGTGTTCAATTTGACATCGGATGTGTTATGTTGAGGCCGGGTATTTGAGTTACTTATTATCTCGTTTATTGTCGTGTGAAAATTCTAACTTATTAAATTCATGTTAAATAAAAATTCTAAATTACTAACTTTATGTTAAGTTATAAAAATTATAAAAAGTTTTAAATTCATGTTAAGTTATAAAAACTGTGAAAAGTTTCAATGTCAATAGGGTATCAAATTAATTATTAAAGAAAAAAAAATCTAAACGACATAGTCTAACCAATTGAAATCGAAAAATCGTAACTACTCGGTGTAACGGAGTTGTTTCATGTTTTGGTCTTTT
Source organism: Diogma glabrata (assembly GCA_963693315.1). NCBI lineage: Eukaryota > Metazoa > Arthropoda > Insecta > Diptera > Cylindrotomidae > Diogma > Diogma glabrata. The sequence continues at coordinate 34,528,965 of OY856187.1, read as the reverse complement.
TTCTGATACGTGTTTCTAGCCATAATTAACGTAACTCGAACTATAAAAGCTTTTAAATTGTTAAATTAATTAAGAATAGTGTTGTCCTATAGTGTAGAATATCAAATTACAAAATCAGTAATCTAAGAAGTTGATAATATTAATATAGTGGTAGATGGATGAACAATTTTCTTTTCATCGTATGAACATATTTTTTTCCAATACCAATGTATAGAATAATTAATTAAATTAATCTAACTGGCGGATGATAGTGAATCAGATTACTGTTAAATAAATTTGTATGATAGTACCTTCGTGTTTGTTATTTGCACTACATAATTTGGATTTCAACGCATACGTCAACCAGTACCTTTTACCGTATTGCTTCACCATCATTGTTACAAAATTATTACAGTTCTAACTCAACAAATAATTTAACTAGTATTGGTACAATTTATTACATCTTTTTTGGATTTCAACGCATACGTCAACCATTACCTTTTACCGTATTGCTTCACCATCATTGTTACAAAATTATTACAGTTCTAATTCCTCAAATAATTTAACTAGTATTGGTACAATTGATTACATCTTTTTTGGATTTCAACGCATACGTCAACCATTACCTTTTACCGTATTGCTTCACCATCATTGTTACAAAATTATTACAGTTCTAATTCCTCAAATAATTTAACTAGTATTGGTACAATTGATTACATCTTTTTTTTGGGATTTCAACGCATACGTCAACCAGTACCTTTTACCGTATTGCTTCACCATCATTGTTACAAGATTATTACAGTTCTGACTCAACAAATAATTTAACTAGCATTGGTACAATTTATTACATCATTATTTGGATTTCAACGCATACGTCAACCAGTACCTTTTACCGTATTGCTTCACCATCATTGTTACAAAATTATTACAGTTCTAATTCCTCAAATAATTTAACTAGTATTGGTACAATTGATTACATCTTTTTTTTTGGATTTCAACGCCTACGTCAACAATTACCTTTTACCGGATTGCTCCACCATCATTGATACAACATTATTACAGTTCTGACTCAACAAATAATTTAACTAGTATTGGTACAATTTATTACATCTTTTTTGGATTTCAACGCATGCGTCAACCATTACCTTTTACCGTATTGCTTCACCTTCATTGATACAAAATTATTACAGTTCTATTCAACGAATAATTTAACTGGTACTGGTACAATTTATTACATTTTGTTCTTGATTTCAAAACATCCTGCAACCGTTATATGTCAACGTATTCGTCCGTAATTGCTATAATTGTTACCATACTCACCTGTGATTGTAACTTGATTCGGCGCTTATGTTTACAACCAGATACAACGTTTCTACTTATCATTTTTGAGTCAACAATATTTTACATCCATTACATCATTTTTGATTCAGCCAGAATTTTACATCAATTACATCATATTTGATCCAACAAAATTTTACGAAGTTATATAACGTTTCTACTTACCATTTTTGATTCAACAATATTTTACATCAATTACATCAGTTTTTGATTCAACACTATTTTACATCAATTACTTCATTTTTTTTTTGATCCAACAAAATTTTACCAAATTTATAAAACGTTTCTACTTACCATTTTTTTTTGATTCAACAATATTTTACATCAATTACTTCATTTTTGATCCAACAAAATTTTATGAATATATATAACGTTTCTACACATCATTTTTGATTCAACAATATTTTACATCAATTACATCAGTTTTTGATTCAACACTATTTTACATCAATTACTTCATTTTTGATCCAACAAAATTTTACGAATATACATAACGTTTCTACTTAACATTTCGTACCACGTTTGTACGTGCAATTTCATTCAACCTTGTTATCATACCAAATATTGTCGAGAGATTCCTAACGTGATCCACGTGCGGATGGAGGGCTGATGGAAGCAGAATAGGAGGACGGGGTTTAATCATGGGGTGAGTAAATTTATTTTTATTACTTAGGTCATAATGATAAAGGGGTGTGAATGTGAGTGTGTGTGTGTGTGTGTGGGCGTATGTGAGTGAACGTGGGGGTTGGACGTGTTGATCGTGAGTCTTTCGCAACCGGGGTCGCCCGAGTCTCCATTTTTCCACTTGTATTTCTTTCCATTTCTGAATATTTTCGTTAATAGCGTACATTTCTGTATTTGTGCTGAAGTAGCAGGGTTTCTTTATCGTTCCCATGGGCTGCAGCTAGCTTGGGGCAAGAAAATCAATCTCGCTAGGTACGCTTCCTGCTAATTCCTTCTCATTGGTTCGCCAGTGAGAAAGCGCTTCATTACACGGTTTTTACACCATTTTCAAGAGCTTAAAAATTATTAATAATAATTTTTAAGCTCTTGAAAATGGTGTAAAAATCGAAACCGGTTGAGCGAATTTTAATTTTATTTATTTTATTATAATATAAATAAAGTTTGATTCAAAAAATTAATTTGCGAAATATAACAAGTGTTTTATTATTAAAATAAATTTATTATTAATAATCTTTCGCCAAGTACCAACAGTAGCCTCAATAAATACTAATAATAAAAACTTTAAAATATTTATGATTTTTACATTTGTAAATTACTTCGGTCTGAAAGACCTAAGTATTACATTCATGAGCTCAAAGTGAAATTCTTACCCCCACTTTTTTTGGCATTTCTCGACGTTTTAGGACATACTGATTCTAAAAAAGCAAAAAAAAAAAAATGTGTATCTGTCTGTCGGCCGTCCGTCCGGCCGTCACAACCGACGAAATCTAGAAAACGGCTGGACGGATTTCAAAAATTTTTTTTTCTAAAAATAGGTTTACTCAATGGGAAGAGCCGAAAGGACGATGTGTTCGATAACTGTACCGGAAGTGTGTCAAAAAAATCGTCAAGTGTGTCAAAACATGGAAATTTGCATATTTTATGGTTAAAAATCGATCATTTTAAGTGATTACGAGTAGAAACATTAAATTTGGAGAAATCTTGATGGTCGGGATTGGTATGTGAGACCAAAATCTAGATTACTACATTATAAGTTTGTCAAAAAAATGTTGTCAAGTGTGTCAAAAAAAGATTTTTATTTATTTTTTTACCCAATTTTTTGGAAAAAATTAAATTAAAATTTTGTTTGAAATGAAATTTTATTATTATTATTGAGAACTATGGTATTATAAGTTTGTCAAAAAAATGTTGTCAAGTGTGTCAAAAGAAAGATTTTTATTTATTTTTTTACCCAAGTTTTTGGAAAAACATTAATTTAATAATTTGTATAACATGAAAATATATTATTATTATAGAGAATTATGGCATTATAAGTTTGTCAAAAAAATAATGTCAAGCGTGTCAAAAAATGATTTCATTGATTTTTTTAGCCAATTTTTTGGGGAAAAAAATGTAGCTGTTTTTATGACGTAAATGTAGTTGAAAATGAATTTGGACATGGAAATATTTTAAGATGTTATAGTTTTTAAATTTTTTTTGGAATTTTGAAAAAAGGTTGTATTTTTGATTTTGTAATAATTTTTGCAATATTTTTAGAATTTTGGAAAAAGTTTTAATTTTTGATTTTGTAAGAATTTTTGGAATATTTTTGGAATTTTGAAAAAAGTTTCAATTCTTGATTTTGTAATAATTTTTGGAATATTTTTAGACTGTTGAAAAAAGTTTGATTTTATTATAATTTTTACAATATTTTTGGAATTTTGAAAGAAATATGAATTTGTGATTTTGTAATATTTTCTCGAAACGCTATATGGAGAGGTTTTTGAGTAGTTTGCTGATTGTATCATCTTTTCACTAAATTATGTTAATTTATGATCTTTTATAATTTTCCGGCATCGTATTGATGTTTCGTGTTAGTTTTGTAATAAATTTCTAAACAGAGATTAAAAAAAATACTTGTACTTTAACAAAGAGTTATGTTTGATATACATCGCTGCCCAAAACTAAAAACCATGTCCTCATAAAAGTTTTTTGCCGAAAACTATATCAAAAACCTTAACCCAGACCGAAGTCTTGATATCTCAGAGCTGTGAGATTTCAGCCCCTCCATATTTTTTGTTTAAAAACATAACAATCTGTTGTAAATATTGATGCTCGATGTATACGCCTTTCGGTATACATTTTGAACAAAGGTAATTCCTCAATTCGAAAAATCAACTCTATGTTGTTCATTATGACAAAATATTAACAGGTAATTAGGTTGGTTTTATAAAATGTTTATGTTTTGTTATTTGAATTGTTTTGAGTTATTTTGAAATCTGCACTTTATTTTTTAAGAGTAAAAGGTTTTATAAATTTATAAAATATTTTGAAAAAAAAAAACGATTTTCTATTAAATTACTTCGGTCTGAAAGACCTAAGTATTACATTCATGAGCTCAAAGTGAAATTTTTACCCCCACTTTTTTTGACATTTCTCGACGTTTTTACCTCCTGATTCTAAAAAAGCAAAAAAAAAAAATGTATGTCTGTCTGTCGGCCGCCGTCATTACCTACACTGCAGGGAAAACGGCTGGAGGGATTTCAAAAATTTTTTTTTCTAAAAATAGGTATTCACAAGATGCAGGACGCTGTGTTCGATAGCTGTACCGGAAGTGTGTCAAAAAAATCATTATGTGTGTCAAAAATAGCAAATTTTCATATTTTTGGCTTAAAAAACGTTCATTTTAAGTGATTACCAGTAGGAACATTAAATTTGGAGGAATCTTGATGGTCGGGATTGGTATGTGAGATCAAAAACTAGATTATTGCATTATAAGTTTGTCAAAAAAATGTTGTCAAGTGTGTCAAAAGAAAAATTTTTATTTTTTTTTTTACCTAATTTTTCGGAAAAAAAATAAAATTAATTGTTTGTTGGAAATGAAATTTTATTATTGTTATTGAGAATTATGGCATTATAAGTTTGTCAAAAAAATGTTGTCAAGTGTGTCAAAAGAAAGATTTTTATTTATTTTTTTACCCAATTTTTTGGAAAAAAAATTGTTTGTTTGAAATGAAACTACTTCGGTTTTATTATTATTATTGAGAATTATGGTATTATAAGTTTTTCAAAAAAATGTTGTCAAGTGTGTCAAAAGAAAGATTTTTATTTGTTTTTTGACCCAACTTTTTGGAAAAAAATAAAATTGTTTGTTTGAATTGAAATTTTATTATTATTATTGAGAATTATGGCATTATAAGTTTGTCAAAAAAAATGTTGTCAAGTGTGTCAAAAGAGAGATTTTTATTTATTTTTTACCCAATTTTTTGGAAAAAATAAAATTGTTTGCTCGAAATGAAGTTTTATTATTATTATTGAGAATTAAGGCATTATAAGTTTGTCAAAAAAATGTTGTCAAGTGTGTCAAAAAATGTCAAATCATTTATTTTTTAGCCAATTTTTTGGAAAAAAAATGTAGCTGTTTTTATGACGTAAATGTAATTGAAAATGAAATTGAACATGGAAATTTTTGAATTTGTTATAGTTTTTGAAATATCTTTGGAATTTTGAAAAAGTTTGCATTTTTGATTTTGTAATAATTTTTGCAATATTTTTAGAATTTCGGAAAAATTTTTAATTTTTGATTTTGTAAGAAATTTTGGAATATTTTTAGAATTTTGAAAAATTTTTAATTTTTGATTTTATTATAATTTTTGGAATTTTGAAAAAAGTTTTAATTTTTGATTTTGTAAAAATTTTTGCAATATTTTTAGAATTTTGGAAAAGTTCGAATTTTTAAGAATTTTTGGCATATTATCGGAATTTAGAAAAAGTTTCAATATTTGATTTCATTCTAATTTTTAGAATATTTTTGGAATTTTGAAAAAGTTTGATTTTATTTAATTTAACAATATTTTTGGAATTTTGATTATAATTTTCCGGCAACGTATTGATGTTTCGTGTTAGTTTTGTAATAAATTTTTAAACAGATATAAAAAATACTTGTACTTTAACAAAGAGTTATGTTTGATATATAACGCTGCCCAAAACTAAAAACCATGTCCTCGTGAAAGTTTTTTGCCGAAAACTATATCAAAATCCTTTACCCAGACCGACGTCTTGATATCTCAGAGCTGTGAGATTTCAGCCCCTCCATATTTTTACATTAGGTTTTGCAATAAAAACTATGCTTACCAATAATAAAAACTTATAAAATTCTTGAACTCACCCAATTTAATTGTTCTTTACTCGGTTGAAATTGCTGCGTTGCATTGAATTTTGTAATTATTAATGTTGAATTTTTGTTGTAATAGTTTCTTGATGGATGGTATGAATTCTGATGTTTTGAATTTTTTGTTTTGTTTTTTATTTTCCCGGATGAACTCGTTCCCTTTATTGTATGGATTGTACTGTTTGTTCAGTTAAGTTGATAAGTTGATTCTGATGATGAACGGTTGATTCGAAATGATGAATGGTGAAATTAATTTTTTTTTGTATTTGGTTTCTCTTTTGGATGTCATAGTGCAATATGTTGGACTAGTTTCTAGCCTTTTATTATGTATGTTATTATTACTAACAACAATTTGTTAAATCACTATGCTTACGATTTTTTATATAAAGAAATATTTTTTTCAATACTCAATTAATTAATTTAACAGTGCATTTTAATTTTAAATGCTTTGACCTATATTCACTAATCGATTTTTCATAACGCTTATTTTAAAGTCAACCAACTGATTTGAAACATATTTTCTGCAAACATAATTAAAAATTATTAATTGCAAATCAAATCAATTATTTTTTTCAAAATAATTGTTATAAAGTCAAAATGCTTGTGCTGCATTTTGACGAGTTTGGATATGTTTAGAAATAAGGTTTTTTGGGTAATCTAAGATTGGGTAATGGAATTGGAGGAATCTTGGGATCTAACACATTCTAAACATAATTAACTGCTTTAGGTTTCTCTATTACACCCTATTACTGTACGCTCTCTCTTTATTATACTTTACACATTCTTCTTATTACTTCTCGCCCTCTTATTGTTACTTTACGGACTCTTTTTTACTTTAGACTCCCCCTGTAGTTAATATAAAAAATGTTGTATGTACCACAGGTATAAAGTTAATTTACGCCCTAGCGAAGATGTAGCGAATGCGGTGCTACAACTGTACAAAAACTTTCTTCGCATGAACATTGCTATTTCAACAAAGTTTGTGAAATGGTATGTCCGTTGATTAAAAAAGAGGACTCAAGCATTTTGGAAGCTTTTTTACTTGGTTAACGTGATGCTCTCGTACTAAATTTTCCTGTTGTAGTATTCCTAAATAGGACACAATGTAGTTTCACAATAATTAAATAAACAAAACAATACGGAAATATCATATCCAAACCAATTATAGCTCAATCTTACAAACCACCCAAAAATCAATTACACCACAAAATTTATTATTTCATCATCAAATGAAATAAATTTCAAACAAACCACCTTTGCAACAATGTCTTGATACAATGTGTATGAAAATTTTCCATTAACCAACCAAAAACCCCAATTTCAGCAATTTCTACAAACTCAAAGCAAACATATTATGCAACAATGTTTCAAATGTATACATCGTCAAGCAATAGCAAAATTTTCCATAAACATATTCCCTAAATCGCAATTTCAACATTATTTCATCATCCTATGAAATAATTTATTAATCCTTATACATAAAACATTTTCCATAAGCCCAAACTCGTCTTTTCAGCTATTTCCATAAATTCAATATGTACAATTATTAAAATAATACTTCGCAACAATGTACTAAAACCAATATACATTGTTCATATATCCAAAAGCGTCCACAAACTACCTAAATCCCAATATCAGCAATTCCTATGAAATTTCATAATATAAACTAAAACCAATATGGGTTACTAAAACCAACAAACCGAACGGATTTTGATGAAAATTCATTGACACCTCTTCGATTTGGCTGAAACTTTTTTTGCGGATTCTATGTCGAAAAAAAAGATATACGTGTTCGAGGATTTTTTTTTTTTTTTTTGAAAATGGAGCTGTTCTAAATTTCGTGAATTTTGTGATTTTTGGCTTGAAGACTTATTTTCAAAAATTCGTAGTTCCGAATCTATAAGAGCTACAAAATTTTAACTGACGACTTTTTTGTAGTTGAAAAATTGAACTTTGAGGAAAAAATATTTTTTATAAAAAATATTAACAAATTCATATTATTATAAACAATTTAATTGTTTAAATCGATTTTTAACAATTGCGCCCAAAACGAATCCAGTTCTTAGTATTTTCATTGTATTCTCCGTCAAATTTTAAGTCAAAAACATGTTTTTAAAATATGGTACATTTTCAATTATTCTTAAAATATTAATTTATGTAGCGCGTAACGACCCAAAAAACGGTTTTTTGCTACAAAAATCAAATCTGTAACTTGTTTTCGTTTTTTTTTTCTTTTCGTTTTTTTTTAAATATTGGTTAAAGTTAAAGTTTAAAGTAATAGAATTCATTATTTATTACTCTCTACTTCGTTTCGTGTGTCATGCTCTAATTTCTATCCAGCATGACGTCGCCTAGATTCTTTTGTCATAAAGACCATTTCTTTTCAAATAAATCATAAGCTCTTATCATAAAACAATCCTAAAATTTCAATCCCATTCAACAAATTCGATCCCATAAACTATTTTTGCGAGCGAGTCTTCAGAGAATAAATGATCCTATTCGAACACCACGAGAACTATTTAATTGGGCGACAGAATCATTGCCAAACATTACTTGTCGCTATTCTACAAATGATGATTACGAAGAAGAAAAAAAAATTATTATCAGAACGATTTACAAAAGCGGAATCGATAAAGGGAACTCAAAAATATCATTGCATGATTCCAATATCTTTTCAAGAATTAGAAGCTAAGATATTTTCTTTGCATGAAAAAAAAAATTTTGTGAAAATTTTCAATTAAAAAATATTATTATTAATCTGTCAAGGAGAGTGTTCATTTTTGATTTTCCTATACAAATGTTGTTATTCTAATAAAGTACATATAAGTAATATTAAGAATTATTACTTTATTTTTCATTACTTGATTTTTTTTATTTACTAAGATATTTTTTACCATCTATTATTATTTGTCAAAGTTTGTCATGGCAGTGGTGGCTAATACAACAGACAGGTTGAAATTACGTGGTGCACTGGATGGATTTTTTTTTCCAAACGCTTGATAATAATTTTTTGTTTCAATCAAGATTTGTTTTCTAACAAGTCAGGAGATTCGGTTTGAAAACGAATAACCCATAAATTTTTTTTTATGCAAATTTTCAATAAATAATTGTTGCAAAGATGATTTGTAACATTTTTTGCAATTTAATTTAAAATTTTGAGGTTATGTCAAAAACTAGTTTAGACAAAAGTTGTAGACCTTTTAATTATCTACAACTTTCACATTAAACTTTTTTTGATACAAGTTACAGATTTGATTTTATTAGCAAAAAGCCGTTTTTTGGGTCGTTACGCGCTACATAAATTAATATTTTAAGAATAATTGAAAATGTGCCATATTTTAAAAACATGTTTTTGACCTAAAATTTGACGGAGAATACAATGAAAATACTAAGAACTGGATTCGTTTTGGGGGCAATTGTTAAAAATCGATTTAAACAATTAAATTGTTTATAATAATATGAATTTGTTAATATTTTTTATAAAACATATTTTTTCCTCAAAGTTCAATTTTTCAGCTATAAAAATGTGGTCAGTAAAAATTTTGTAGCTCTTATAGATTCGGAACTACGAATTTTTGAAAATAAGTCTTCAAGCCAAAAATCACAAAATTCACGAAATTTAGAACAGCTTTATTTTCAAAAAAAAAAAAAAAAATCCTCGAACACGTATATCTTTTTTTTCGACATAGAATCCGCAAAAAAAAATTCAGCCAAATCAAAAATGGGTCGGTCAGAAAGGTGTTTGGTTTATAAAAGAATTACCCATATGCATTGTTAATAAACAACAAAAAATTCTCACACACCACCCAAAATCTAATTACAAAAATCCACTAAATAAACATTTTTCTAAAAACAATTAAATCAAATTCCAATTAATTCACAATGTAAAATGGAAATCAAGAAATCCAATAACCACAAAAAACTTACAAATTAACTAAAATTCTAATTAAATAATTCATCGAAAAAGCATAGTTGCATTTTTCAGTTTCCATTCATTAAAATAAAAACTTACAGTTTCTGATTGGTTGAAGGAGTTTTAAAGTTATTATAAATTCAATCAGAAATTGAAGTAAAAAACAGTATCTAATAATTTTTAATAAAGGCAGTCTAAAACTGTAACGCGAATCGGAGGGGTCCAAACTAATGGACCCCAACCATGTTAGTCTGAAGCCCAAATTGAAAAAACGTTGAATTAACGCTCGCCGAAAGCGTTTATCAAATTATCGTGTTTTGTATAGTTATAGAATAAAACACTAGTGTTCAAAATAAAAATTCATTTTCCAAAAACTAAGTGTTAATAGAAAAAATTTATTTAACAAAAATAGTGTTCAAATTAAAAATTTTTTGGATTAAGAATTAAAATCACTAAAACAGTGATTGTACAAAAAAAAGTCATTTGATTAAATTTATTTAACAAAAATCGTGTTCAAATTAAAAAATTTATTGATCAAAAATTAAAATCACCAAAGCAGTGATTGTACGAAAATAGTAGATTGTATCACTAGTTCGAATGCGTTTTCCAAACAAGAGTTAGTAATAACTCGCGTTTGGAAAACGCATTCGCACTGCTAATACACACTATTTTTTGTAACAAATGCGTAAAATTTATAAATATTTATTTAATCATTTATTTAACAAAGTTATAAACAAATTTAAGATATTTAAATAATTAAAGTGCGCCATCTTCGTTGTAATAGTTGTAAATTATACTAGCTCGGAAAAATAAGCATACCAATCCAACTACGGATGTTTAAAAAAACATAGTAATTCAACTAAGAGCTGTCAAAATTGTAAATTTTGAAAACCCAAATAAATAGTTTTTTCTTGCAATTCAAATGATGCAATGTGTTTAAGTTGTTTTTACTATATGGTAAGTTATTTAAATTATTATTTTGATATTTTAGTGCTATAAAAATTTTATATATAGGATAGATTTAACTACAAATCTTACATGCAGGCGGCGTGCGTGCCAGGCATACAAAATATTTTGTGGTTATATGTGCGAAAAAGTAGATTTTTCTTTTATTCTATTCTAGTACAAAATTGAATAATTTTTATGCATGTGTTACAAAAAATCATTTGATTAAATAATAATAAATTTGAAATAAATTTATTTAACAAAAATAGTGTTCAAGCTAAAAAATTTATTGATCACGAATTATAATCACCAATGCTGTGATTATATGAAAAAGTCATTTGATTAAATTTATTTAACAAAATTAGTGTTCAAATTAAAAATTTATAGATTAAAAAATAAAATCACCAAAGCAGTGATTATACAAAAAGTGTAGTGTGGAAAGCAGTGATTATACAAAATAAATAGTGAAGGAAAAGTTGCTTTAACAAAAAAACTTCAAATAAGAGAACAGAGTTACACGAAGGAAAAGTCAGGTAAGTGAACTTTATACTCTAATCTTACTAAGTAACAGGGTCTAGGGGAAGCAGAGACTGCGACAATCAGTACAATTGTCTCAGTAAGCACAGCCAGCTCATTACAATCGACTCAGCCGGTCCTCTAACCCATTACAATTGGCACAACCGATAGTCGTATACCTCCACGATTGACGCAGTCAGTCGTATTTCTCCATAACTGGCAAAACAGGTAGTTGTAAAACCACCACGAGAGACACAACAGGTGGTTCTACACCTCCACACTGTTACAGATGACAGTTTTTTGTTCCTACAATATCTATTTCAACAACACACAATTTTTTGTTAATAAGACAATGAGACAGTGAAAATTCCATCCGACCGTCCGACCAACCAAACAAATCGGATGGTGTGTATTATTGTCGGACGATTTTAATTCAATTGAGTAAGAAATTTCATAGAACGACAAACAAAGAAAATTTTAGAAAAGTATTTTGGTATATATATGAATTAATAAATGGAATTTGTTAAACAAAACCCAAAAACGAATTGTTAAAATCGGATGTTAAGTTGGATCGTCTGGAGAAAACATTCAATTTGGTCGTCCGACAAGTTGGATCGTCGGTAGGGCGCTTTAAAATCAGAATGTGTTTTCTTATTGTTTCCCCTAGCAGACATTACATGTATTAATATCTATTAGGTCTTTAGTATATTAGAACACAGCTACTCCCACGCTAATAAGAACAGCTGGAAAATATTAGTTTGTTGCAAATAAATATCGCTTTTTTTCATAGCAGTTAGGGAAATTAGTAAGGGTTATTAGAGAGATGTTTTTAAGAAATTTTGTTGTGTGAATCTGGGTTGCACCACTTCTACTTAATAGGCACAGTTTGAAAACATTATAGGTCAGGGGTGACGAACCTATAGCACGCGTGACAGAGATGGCACGTGTGAAAACTTTCCTGGCACGTGAAGATTTTCTGGTGCAGCGTTTACGTTCGCAGATGCATGCGAGCGTATATTATGCACTCAGGGAAAGAAAACATGGAGACAGCGCACAGGGAATATTTGAAGGAAGCTAGGTTCAAATCCGCATCAGTTCTTTTCGAAGATTTTGAAAATAAAGAAAGATTAATTTTTTTCTGTCATGATGAGAGTAATGACATCAACTTAGCAATTTTTCTTCGTTATTGTAGAAGTAAATATTTCCAATATTGTATTATTAACTAGTGACGGTGCTTGTAGTATGATAGTACCAGAAAATGACTTTGTAACTCTATTTTCCCAGCGTGTTGGAAATCCAACTCTGCGGCTCCATTGCATTATACACCAGCAGATTTTTGGTGCAAAGTCGAATTTGATAATCCCGGACGATATTATGAACTTTGTCACAGAAATAGTCATATCTTCTAGGGCTCTAAATGAACGAAATTTTTTAGAATTGTTAAATGAGGTAAACTTAGTGTACAGTGGATTACTCGTGTACAACAATATCTCATGGTTCAGCCGTGCCTAAGTTTGACAAAGATGGAGAGTGTTTAGACTTTTTTTTAATAAAAAGAAAATCATTGAAAATTAAAGTCAATTAATGGACGTCGGCTTTGAAATTAATGCTCTTTGTGGCTATTGTGTACATTTAAATAAATTAAATGTTGAACTGCAAGATAATAACAAAACTGTCATTGTTATGTTAATTTAATCCCAGCATTCGAAACCAAATTAAAAAGTTTTAATAGCGACCTTATATCCAACACATTTAAATATTTTTCAAATCTAAAGAAATTCAATGCAGATGTAGAATACCATGAAAAACCGAGTTTTATTCAATGTTTAAGGTCAAGCTATTTTGAAACTCAAATATCGACATTGTTGTATAATGAAGATTATATTGTACAATTACGCTAAGCTGAATTCTTATGTATAGGGTTTGTCTTGCAAGACTAGTCTGCAGTTTTTCTGGTCAGACTGGTCTTTAGTTTGTTTTTTCCAACCTATTATATTGCCAAATAACCTTGTTATTTCAATTTATTTTGCAGGTCAAATGAAATATGTTATAAAAATTATGTAATTTTAATTTTATTTAGTTCACATGGTTTTCATTTAATATTTGAAAGGCACATTCTTGTGTATTGTGATGAAGATGATTCGTTATACAAGTTTGAACCAGTTTAATGTTTTTCTACAGCAGCTTTTATAATTATGGGTTAGTTTATGTGAAGCTATGGTGGGAGTACAATAAATAAATACATAAGCTAAAATATAATACAATAATGTAAAAAATAATACTTACAACCAGATATTACAATTTGCTAATCAAAATTTAATTATATAATTACACGTGTTCACGTGTATGCAATAGGTTGTTGACATTTAAGCTGAACAAAAATTTATAGAAAACTAGAAATGCAGTTTTGATTTCTATCGCATTTATCAAATTATACTGTGGCGCTATGAGAAATAATAGTCTGTCTCGCTTTAACTAATGGACTCTTATGAATGGTAACCGACTAATAACATGTTACAAGTAACAAAAAATTTGGTGGGAAGTATGCAAGATAGTATGCAAAATATAATCTTTTACTATCACAAAAAAAAAATAAGCTAAAAATATTGGATTTCAGATATGAACCGCCATTATAAAGAAATTATAGCGATTGAATACTGGTAGTTGCTTTGTGCAGAGCGACAAAGTCACTTGTACAAGAAAATACATGATGTTGTTAAGTGAAAATAATTTTAAGATATGTTTTATGTTAATTTACGGTTTAAGGTAATTTTCAAAAATTTTACCCATCGGGAAAAAAATGATTTATGTGTCCTCTTATAGTGGAATGTGATTAAGGTGTTTTAAGGTTTAATTTTACAAACTGTTTTATTTCAAAACGACAACTTTGAATTTCTATATGTTATTTTACTAAAAATGTCAAAGACTAACGATAAAAAGTGTTTATTAATGTAATTTTGTTATTTATTATATCTATTTTATTTACAAGTTTAACAGCAGTAGCTGAAGTTCGTGTTCGTAATTTTCCAGACAATTTTAAGTTTGGAATATCAACATCATCGTATCAAGTAGAAGGTGCCTGGAATATTGATGGTAAGTGTTTTCTTTTGACATTTAATCGCTTGCAGCGACCTATTGCATTTGAATCTTAACAGAACATAATTACTAATAAAATATTTGAGTGGTCCATAAATTTATTGGATCAACAACGGCTTAATTATCAATCTTTTTGGCAACAACGAATTTTAAAGTTAAAAGTATTAACCCATTTCTTTGTTAGACGATATCTTTTTTTTCCATTTATGTTTTTCTAAACCATTTTTGAATATCCCGCTGTTTGTGTTGAGCAATACGATGATTTACTAAAATCTGTTTGCATGCTTAATTTTTGTTCATTATAACTTGTGGTTTGGAAATGTTGCTCTCGAGCCAGGGTTCCTGTTACGATTTGTGTGGCCTATGACTATTTCAAAATGGCGAAGCTCTGTAATTGTAGAATAAAACCTATATGATTGCCTGCCAATAATACTATACAAATCAAAAGCGTAGATAGCTTTTAAATTAGATCAGTATCAAAGTTAACTAGGATTATATACCTCCTTCTACGAAGAAAAGGGTGTAACCTGAATTTACTTCTGATACTTATTATTGTTTAATTATTATGATGGAATCACCTAGGTAGCAGTAACGTAATATATTTTTTCTACTCCTATCACAGTAAATTATCAATTACATCACACTATCCATGACATGTAAATTGATTATTACAAAAAGTGTAACGTAATGAGAAAAAAAGTGTTACGTAATGTTTTATATATATATATATATATATATATATATATATATATATATATATATATATATATATATATATATATATATATATATATATATATATATATATATATATATATATATTTATATATATATATATATATATATATATATATATATATATATATATATATATATATATATATATATATATATATATATATATATATATATATATATATATATATATGTATATATATATATATATATATATATATATATATATATATATATATATATATATATATATATATATTACCTAACACTTTTAATAAAAAGAAAAATTTGATTTTCAAAAATTAAATGTTTCAATTCATTTTGACACAGAATAATGCAAAGCCTACCACAATTTGTAAACTATTTACATTTAGTTTATAATTAGTAGTTCATTTTTTCAAGTAATTATACGTGTTTGGGCCTTAAAACAAAGTCGTAGAAAAAGTATATAACAAACCTCGAGCTGCAAACCATTTTCCATGCTCGTGAAGACGCTATGCGTCTCGTGCGCAATATTTTCCCTCGCATGTAAAATGCTATTTACAGCGCTAGGTATGT
Organism: Diogma glabrata; assembly: GCA_963693315.1. Lineage (NCBI taxonomy): Eukaryota > Metazoa > Arthropoda > Insecta > Diptera > Cylindrotomidae > Diogma > Diogma glabrata. The sequence goes on along the minus strand of OY856187.1, from coordinate 34,513,051 downwards.
AATATACTATTACGCACAAACGAATCGTAAAACACATTTTACATCCTAGTTATCGTGAGTGAAGGTTGAACTTAACGCCCGTAAAATAAAAGCCCATTGCTATATAAAACATTAGTGTATTGTTCTACTTTGCCGCCCGTAAAATAATCATCCGGAAAATAATCATATATAATATCACGAGTCGTCAAATAATAGTCGATTATTTTTCATAATCATTATTACGAATGACATTTGAGGTATTTATTCATTTGAAATTTTTAACCTCAAATGACATGAGTGGTAATGTTGAAAAATAATCGACTAATAATTTGGTGACGAGTTGTATTTAGCAGACAATTTAACGAACAGAAATAGTAAAATTATTTCATACAACATAATCATACATAATAAAATATTATTTCATCTTAGTAGGCGCATAAATGTTATAAATTTGTAATTTATTTTTGACAAATAAACATAAACATGCAATCATTTATGAATGAAAACGTACATTTTTATTATTCGCAAATCGCATTTTTACATAATTTTGTATTAGTGAATAATTTGTAGAAAAAATTTTATTTAGAAACTAATAATTATCTTTTAAACAAAATTATAAATAAAAAAATTTATCTCATTACGAAAAAAAATTATCTCAATATCTCTAGTTTTAAATTAATATATTAGTAGGCCGAAAATAGTCACTATAATTCGCTGTTCCTTCCCACCAGAGAAAAATAATCGATATATGTAATTCGTTTTGATTTGTTAAAAAATAGTAAATGAAGCGTTTTTATTGGACCTTATCGAAACTTTATTTAGTGAGTTGAATTGTCATAAAATTATAACAAACAAATAAATTATTGTATGAAGTTTAAAGAAGAAATCAAGGCATGTTTAGCATAATTTTCAAAATGTCTAGCGAGCTTAAAAAATTCAAAAATTGATTTATACTACAATTTAGTTGTGTAGTTGTGCTTAAAACGTTGTACATACACTCAGGCTGAATGGAAAATTACGCTTTTGGTTCAATAAAAGCCCACCGCAGGCATATCTTCTACTTTCAGCCCTCGATATGTAAATAACTATTACGCACTGCAAATGAATTGTAAAACACATGTTACAACCTAGTTATCGTGGCTGAAATTTGAACTTTACACCCGTTAAATAAAAGCCCATTGCTATATAAAACATTTCTATATTCTTCTACTTTACCGCCCGTAAAATAATCGCCCGTATAAAATAATTAGAATAATCATAAAATTAGAACAAAGTAACAAACAAATAAATTATTGTATGAAGTTTATAATGAAAATCATGGCATGTTTAGTTTGATTTACAAATTTTCAAAATGTTTAGCGAGTTTATAAAATTTAAAAACTGATTTATTTAACCATTCAGTTGTGCACTTGAGCGTAAAATGTTGTACATACACTCAGGTTGACAGGAAGATTACGCCCTTGGTTCAATAAAGCCCTCGCTTCGCATCGGGCTTCAATATGAACCGCAGGCGTAATCTTCTACTTTCATCCCTCGACATGTAAATAACTTTCCTAAGCACTATTTGCACTTACCAAGCAATAATTCAATATTGTCATGACAACGGTTATCATGAAAAATTTTTAAAATTTCAACAAATACAAAACTTGCACATACCGGATATAAATATTTCAATTGAAAAGATAAAGTATGATTTGCATATACAATTTTTTCAAATTATTTTTATGATTCATTTAAAAATTTATAGACAACATGCTTTATTGTTAATAAATAACAATCTAAAATAATACTATAGTAACAGTTTATGAAAACGGTGCTAGCCCAAATGAATTAAAGCAAGTTCATTCAAAACCTTCATTATGATTTAAAAACTTATTTTAATATGATTACTTCTAGTTAATTAGCTGTAAATAATTTATTTAATTTTTATTAATTTATTTCTAGTTTGATCGTAGAATTATGTAAAGCTCGCATAATAATTATACATATGTATATATTATATAAGTGATGCCAGATTTTCAAAAATGAATTTCCCGTTGAAGTATCGAAAATACCCGATTTTTCCCGTTTCTTTAAGGAAAAAATTCCTCAGAAATTCCCATCAAGCTTTCAATAAAAATATATATATAAATTATTAGTTTTGGAAAAACTTCAAAAACCACCACAATTATAACAATATTTATCCTTCCGACAACTATAAATATAGGTTTATTTCTATTTTTTACCACTATATTTGTGTTATTAGTCTTGTGTTATTATAGTCTTATAATAAAATAAAACAAACAGCTGTTTATTTTATTCTGTACCGCGAATGTGGCGGACCACAATAAAACAATTTATTTATAAATTTGATTATATTTTATAAAAAATTTGATTGCATTTTTTAAAAAAATAAAAAGCAAACATTTTCGATCTGGTTATATAAAAATCAGTAAATTCAAACTGAAGCACTTGTCCCTCTCTCGAATATTAAAAAAGGCAGAGGCCACTATGATTAAATTGAACTAAATTTCCAAAAGTTTGTTTTTTGGTTTCTCATTAGAGTAAAATTTGATGTCTTCCATTGTAGGTCTTTTCATTTTCAAAATACCAATTAATTAAATAGATATCGAAATTGATCAAATTTATTTAATTGTTTGAAATTAATTATTGAAAAAAATATAATAAAATCCATTGTTTTTCTTTATTCGTTTTACTTATTTTATCAACAAATTTTAAAATAATTCATTTCAAATTAATAAATGTTACTCTATCCGCTATCGGAAGGATAAAACGTTGTATTGAGTTCGTTTTTAATGAATTTTATTCTCTTAAAAATTTAAAAGAAGTAAAAATATGTCTTGATTTCGTGATTTTCAAAAAATTTTAAAATTGTAATCGTTTAAAATTGTAAATTGTTCGAAACGAAAACAACTGCTCAGAAATAAAATAGTGATGCCAAATATCCCAATTTTTTTAATATGTATAAAATTCATGGAGGCATAGAGAGCCAACTTGTAGTTCCAGGTGATTTTATTTTCCGTTTCACAGAGTCAAAATGTTCCTGAAATTCAGATAACATGGTGGTGCTTTGGGCTTTTCGAACATCAGAAGGCTGAAATTTTGATATTTTAACATCAGAAGGCTGAAATTCCATCGCGAATTTGATAATACTCAAGCCGATGCATTTAAGTATAATTATCGGATGATCGACATCTTTCTGAAGCCTGGTAAAAAATTGGTTGATGCAATCATTTCAAAATAAGTTATAATATAAAACGCTTCTACTATTAAATGTGAAAAATCCCGCACTTTCCAAGTTTTTACCCGCTTTCCCGTTTTATATGAAATATCCCGCAAACGGGAAGAAATCCAGCGATCTGGCAACACGGATATATATACATATTTGAATTTCCACACTAGTATAATATTACTAACATTCTGTGCTAATAAAAGTGCATAGTGCGAATGCGTTTTCCAAACAAAAATGATGCAAACACTCGCGTTTGGAAAAGCAGTTCGCGCTAGTTGTACACAATAGTTTTTGTAACAAATGAACAAAATTCAATGAGTATATTGTTGATTATGTAATTTATTTAACAAATCTATAATAGTTATTTATGTATCAAGGGAATTATAAGGATTTTAATTACCGAGAGAAACGTTTACTACCCGAAGGCCTCTAGCCCGAGGGTTAGTAAGTTTCACAAGGTAATTGACTTCTAATAATTCACGTGATATATAGATAATTTTATTTTTTACTACCTAAAACATTTATTAAACTAAAACATTTATTTTTATCAAGTATTTCGATAGCATGATTTGCGTTTTAATTGATCAAGTTAGTTATTTTTCACTTCAAATTGTATTGCTAGGGTATTGTTATTCGTTAATATGGCTTCATGTAAATAATGTTGTTTATAAATAAACAAAACAAAAATTTATAATAAAAATTAGGTCTATTATGAATCCATAACTCCCTCTTATAATTCCCTTGGGAATTATGAATGTCATTATTATTTCGGGAACAGACCTAAACGACTTATAATAAGTCAGTAAAAAATAAACAAATTTAAGAAATTTAAATTTCAACGAAAGCACGCTAAGCTCTGTTCTCAAAATTATTACTAATACTAGATTCCAATTTGCCACTAAATAAAAAATTGACTAATTTGATTAAACAAGTTTAGTATTATGTATGTAACATGAGCTGGAACACAGTCTTAGTAATATATTTTAATACGAATCTTACGAAGAAGATGGCTTTCATTGGTTTAAATTTAATTTATTTTAAAAATATTTTGATGTGTAACATTTAGTTTTTCGCGTGCAATAAATATTTTCGCAGAAAAAATCTCCTATTCAATCGAATAAAATGTTTAATAAGAAGAATAAAAAATATTTTTTGTACGAGTATACCTATATTGTTCGAGTAAACGGCAATTTTACGATTCTAAAATCGGGCGTAAAGCAAACTATTTTTTTCCTATAGAAATAACAATGCGTAAAATTACTATTGTCTCAAATAGTTACGTCCTAAAGGGTAAATATTTAAGATAAAGTACTACACTCAAAAGAAAAAAAGAACATTTCAACCTATTTTCAAAGAAAACTTGCATATTGTTACGTTTCTCCAACCTTACAGGCCTAACTGGCCTTACTCTCTCTTCACTCACTCTCAGGTCACTTTTTAGAAACCTTGAGAAAATAGTAGAATATTCGATTACTTTACGTTATGCTGATTTGATTCATAAAATCATTCAATTTTATTTATTGTTGACCCAAATTCCACGAAATACAACAAACACCACTATTCAATTCATTAATTATTGGTTGTTGTGTTTTGTTGTGATTTGATTTTTCTGGAAGTCGCTGTATTCGTCTGGATTTTTCTGTAATCGTAACAATATATTTACATTTTACAGACATATGTTTTGTGAAATTTCGGCCTCGGGACCAAAACAGACTTCGGAAGAAAAACACGACTTTCTCTCCCTTGGTGTATAATCTTCTATTTTAGATGTGTATGTAACATATACATTTTTTGGTTATTTTATTTTTGAACAAAATTGAATACTTTTTGTGCATATGTTATGCTTAAATCTATATTAAATTTCTTGCGGTTGCACGAGTAACATTAATTGTGCCACAAAAGGTAATATACATATTAGATTTTGGAGAAATTATTTCATAAAAAATGGAAAACGACACTACCCTTCTCCTTCGTTAAGTGTAATTATTCCTTGAATACCGATCGAGTTTTTGAAAATAATTTCAAATTTTGTCGAGTATGTATTTTTCTTTCTCAAATTGCATGTATTTTCGGATTCATCCCCAATACGTTTTATTGATTTACACATTTAATTGCCCCGTTTAAGCAGCATCAGCATACTAAAATTACTTGAAATTTTTAATTGATACCACAAATTTCCTGTTGTATTATTTTAAACTATAGGGAAGGGGCCAAATATTTGGGATACTTTAACTCACAGTTTCCCAGAAAAAATTTTGAATGGATCAAATGGAGATGTTGCAGTTGATTCATATCATTTATATAAAGAAGATGTTGCTCTCCTTAAAAGTGTCGGAGTAAGATTCTGAATAATTTAACTTTAAATAAAAGAACATAAAGTTATAATTCATTAAATCTTTTTCTTAATTCTAGGCTCAATTTTATAAATTTTCTTTTAGCTGGTCTAGAATTCTTCCAACTGGAGAAATTTCATCTCTTAATAAACGTGGTGTTGCCTACTATCATCGATTGATTGATGAGCTCATTGATAATGGAATAGAGCCGTTTGGCACCATGTATCACTGGGACCTGCCACAATACTTACAAAACCTCGGTGGCTTTGCGAATCCTTTGATAATTGATTACTTTGTGTCATATGCAAATTTGTTATTTAAAGAATATGGCGATAAAATTAAACAATGGATTACGTTTAGTGAACCTTTACAATTTTGCGGTTATGGTTATAGAGGCGGAATGGCTCCAGCCATCAACGCAAGTGGTGTTGGAGAGTACATGTGCGCTCATAATGTGGTTGAAGCTCATGCTCGAACCTATCAATTGTACAAAAATCACTACTATTCCATACAAAGAGGAATTGTTGGTATTTCGTTGGATATAACCTATGCATTCCCATTTGATTCAAATAATGAGGAGGATGTAAAGGCAGCAGACAGATGGATGCAATTTGAGGTAATTCAGTTAGAACTTTTCACGAATCAAAATAATTTCCAAACATTTTTATTTAGCTTGGATTATACGCAAACCCAATTTTTTCACCGGAAGGGAATTACCCAGAAATCGTTCGACAAATAGTTGATAAAAATAGTGTTGACGAGGGAAGAGAATGGTCTCGTCTTCCAAAATTCAGTCCGGAAATGGTACAGTATATAAAAGGGACTGCAGATTTTTTTGGAATAAATTACTATACAAGCGTGTTTGTTAAATCAGGGCTTTCTGAGCTTTCCCCACGCCCTTCTAAAGTCCGCGATAGATCTGTACACACATTTATCGGTAAGTCATGGCCAAGAGCTAAATCAAATTGGATTCTTTCAGTTCCAAAGGGACTTAGAAGTTTATTGAACTGGATTAAAGTACAGTATGGAGATTACCCAATCATGATAACTGAAAATGGTTGGTCTGATGATGGCGAATTAGAAGATAACGGTAGAATTATATACTATAATGTAATTTCTTTAATATAAACAATTATGTAATTTTGCCTGATATAAATTCATTATAGGCGCATATGAATTCGGTTTTAGATGCTATAGATGATGAAGTCAATGTTATTGCCTACACCATATGGACCTTAGTTGACGCTTTTGAATGGCTGATAGGATACACGTAATTATTTATCTATAAAGAATCTCTTGCTTCAATTTATTTGTTTTTTTTTTTAACTTTTGTCAGAGAAAAATTTGGAATTGTTCGAGTCGACCAAAATGATCCAAAGCTTACGAGGATTAAGAAAAAATCGTTTTCGTATATAAAGAAAGTTTTTAGTACAAGACAAATTGTTGATGAAGATTAACATTTTGTGTTTTTTTTGTCTTTGAAATACGGTTTGTTATTTAAATTTTTTGTTTAATAAAGTTTTTTTGTTTTCATAAATTAGTTTTTACATGTCTAGCACACTAAATATGAAGCGGCAGGCCAGATACCAAGCTAATTTGAAAAGTAAAGAATTGGAAAAAGGAAAAAATAAGGATATTGAGATAATTTTACTTGTTGTAAATGACCATGGACTATATCGTTAAATCTGTTGAAACGAACTCATCGAAAAAAAAGTACGAGCAACAGGAAGTCCACTTGAAATAGGTATATTTCTTGGTCCGACAGATTTGGGCAACTAATCTCGGCTGTTAGATTAGTTTAAATAAAACAAACTAAGTATACCAACAAGAGTGCGTTTGAATACTTATGAGGTCTTATTTTTACTAAATAGTTAATGAACCAACCAAAAGTCGCAATAGGTCATTTAGTATTCGAACGCATTTCATTAAAGTCTGTAATGTCAAATTTGTTGTCCATATTCTTGATAAAAAATTCTGATACTTCAATGCAAAATATCTAATTATTAAATAACATAAATATGTTATTAACTAAACTATAGAAATAAATATACGAAATATTGGATTATAAAAGTTATAATCCATTTAAAATCTTATTGCCTGTTAAATGTTAATGCACTATTTTTTAATTACTTTAGTCAAAATTGTATTTTTAAAATTTTCAAAAGAAATTTAATTTTCGCTCAACCGGTTTCGGTTTTTACACCATTTTCAAGAGCTTAAAAATTATTAATAATAATTTTTAAGCTCTTGAAAATGGTGTAAAAACCGAAACCGGTTGAGCGAATTTTAATTTTATTATAATATAAATAATATTATAATATTATTTTATTATAATATTATATATATTCAAAAAATTAATTTGCGAAATATAACAAGTGTTTTATTATTAAAATAAATTTATTATTTTCGCCAAGTACCAACAGTAGCCTCAATAAATACTAATAATAAAAACTTTAAAATATTTGTGATTTTTTTTTACATGTGTAAATTTTTGTTTAAAAAACATAACAATTTGTTATAAGTATTGATGCTCAATGTATACGCCTTTCGGTATGTACAAAGAATCTGATCTACTCGATAAAATTAACTTATCGTCTTTGGTTTTATTGATAGTAAATGTTACTACAAATAAAAACACCAAGTTTCAATTTATTTTTTAATAATTCTTTTATAATAAAAATATAATTATTCTTGATTTTTTTAAATAAAGTGTGTGCATTTTCTTTAACATAAATTTATTGTAACGTTTCTTAGCCAAGTTACAATTATTTAGTTCGATCACTAAATTGCAGGAAATTTAAAACACAAAGGATTTTCTAAACGTTATAATTTTATTCGTTCAAGATTTTACAATAAAAATATTTCTTCTATTACTATTCCCCTTTTAGTTCTTCTTGTACTAACAATATTTCACTACTTCTAATTCTTTTACAATTTTTCACAATATCACTTACAATAATTTCTACTTATAACACTGTTAATTTTAACTCGCCTATATCACTGCTAATATTTTTTTACTTTTTGTATCGCTAACAATTTTATACTATCTCTATTCTCGAAGAACACCTCTTATATATACTACATGAAATAGCCTCGATGGTACTGTAATACTGTAATACTTCAAATATTGACACCTAGGTGTGAAATCTACTCTTTTTTTTAATATGTTGATTTATACCTATTCTCTAATAGATTTACTTTACTTTATGTTTACTTTGGTTACGTTGATTTGGTTTTATTGATTTGTATATTTTTTTTTGTAACGAGAATTTTCTTGAATATGATTCTCTAACGAGAATTTTCTTGAAGATGTTCTATTGTTGTTGTGTTCTATCGTCTTCCATAATCGTCACAATATGTAAATTGTATTTGCTTTCTTTGCAATTTCTTACATTTTGGTGACAGCGTGTTTAGGTCGTAAAAAAAATATAATATTTTTTTCGAATTACGATCTAGTAAGATTTGTGAGTGCATATGGTGATAAAAAACAAAAAAAAAATCAAAATTCCGTGATTTATTTTATTTGGATAGAATATAGTCATATTGTGCATAGAAAAGAATTGTGCAATTTGTACCTAAAATCTGAAAAATATCCAATTCCAAACATGTTTTTTTTGTTTGTCGAAAAAAAAAATCACAGTGCATTTCATATAAGAATTCAAATACAATTGCTTATTCAATTATTGCCATCATAAAAGTATTCTATATCTATAAATACAAAATTCATATTATTCTCGGTTGCAAATTTATACGAAATTGTTGTTGCAAAATATCTTTTTTTCTATTTTTGCATAACTCACACACAAAGAAATTTTTTTTTCTATCGATTTATAATTTCATTATTCTTATCCTATACCTTTTTCTGACCTCATACAATTGCTTTACCATCTATCGATCGATGAGCTGTGACGCTACAAATATCAGCTCTACAAATACAGATTCGCAATACTTTCTGTATATACAATTCAATAAATCAACAAATTTTGATGACATCTGTAAAAAAACTATATTCTCCTTAAAACTCATCACACATTTTATATCATCATTTTCTTCATCATCAACATATAATTACAAATAATTTCATCATTTACTGGATATAATAAGCTCAAATCCAACACGAGAGCTTATCTGCTAGCCAAAAACACTGGCGAAATACAATTATTATACTACAATTATTGGATCATAATTTCACCGGAGCTTTCAATTCAACACCTCATTCAAAACCAATTGGACACATTTTTTCAACATTCATTCATCAATTTCTTCAGATCAACAAACATACATGCGTTGTGCGGATACTAGCAATCAAAATTTGGAGAATCTTTTTCGATCATCGATCATCAATAAACATCATTTTTATACATTTTTGGATGACATTTATTTATTATTCAATAATAATACCGCATTTTGAGTAAGAGTTTTATTGTATATACATACATAATATATTCCAATTAATTTCTTTTTTTAACAAAAAAATATATATAATAATAAGAAATAATAATAATTATACATATGAGCAATTTCACGCAAGTTCAGCAAATTTTTGGGAAATTTTGACTTGACCCCTTTTAATTTTGATTATTTTTTGTTTATAGATAGTCTTTCATAAATAAAAAATACAAGTTCTCTTAGAATTTTTTTTTTCGACCAGGGGTCTTCACAGGGTGCCCCTCAATTTTTTGTTATTTTGTGATGTGAGTGCATTTTGACGAGCGATTGTAGAAAAACTACTGAATCGATTTTCATAAATGATATGTCGTTGAATAGGTATTAAAACAAAGTTTTTAAAAATGTACACTGTTAATTTTTTGAAATAATTTTTAACGGTGTAACATAAGAAAAAAACGGTGTAATTGAAAAAAAGATGGCATAGCCTCTTTTTTTTTTTTTTTTAAACAAAATTGAAGCTTATTTTATATCTAACAACTTGTGAAAGTTTAGGACTAGCATCATTTTTTGTTTTAGAAATAAAATTCGTTGTGCATATGACTGTCGGGAATCAGTTTTTTTTGTTCTGAAGGAAAATTATAAAAATGGCGATTTTTAGATTCAGATTTTTTTTTATGTTAAATATCAAATATTTTATTATTAAATGAACTTTTTAAAAAGCAATTTCAGTCAAGTTCAGCAATATTTTGCGACATTTTAATCGAAACACAATAATCGAAATATCTTTGGCAAACTCGGTCGTTGATCTGGCAACAATCAATAGTCATGTTTTGGTTGAGTTAAAATTGAACATATTTCAGTCACCCCAATTGGAAACTTTCAGGCTATCATTTACATTTATGGCAGAGTCTCTCCGGGCGGGCTTTATTCGTTCATGCCTTTTCCCTTTTAAAGATAGGAAAACAAATGACTTGTACAGTGTACTATCATCTGAAAAATTATTTATTGGGCTGCTGGTGATTTTAATTTAAAAGTACCTTGTGGTACATCAGCGTTAGTTAATTTAGACGCAGAAGAAAAGCCATCAATGGATACCGAAATGTATTGGTCGGTGAGAAAGTTTTGAATAAACTACGCAACTACGGGGTTAAATCCGTACGCTACGCGCTTGCTGATCAGGTTTGCAGCCCGGATTTAATCAAATGCAAATTGACGACCAAATTGTAATTAAAGTGGAAAATATTATTCAAGTTTCCCTTAAACAACAGAAAATTACTGATTATTTTTCAGTAAAAAAATTGTCCATCGCAGATTAATCTGAGTAGGCCAATATTCAGACATTCTCATCCGAAAATATTAACATACATTCATATGTTTATGTAGCGTTGGTTTGATTAGTTTTAACATAACTATTTTATGATAATGAATTGTTTTTAAACTATATGTTCCTATTTTTTGTGATCGGTTTTATATCAATTAACATGTAGTAAATAATTTAATATGAAATACAATGGTATAATGAGAATAACAGGCAAATTTGCTTATGCTTTTTTAATTTTTATGGATATAACGTACCATGGTGTATAACGTACGCTTACGTCGGTCCCTTGACCGTACTTTAAAAACGAGTTTAATAATAATACGAACATAATACTTCTCCAGTCAAAAGTTCCTAAATAGATTTAGTTGTTTATACGGCTTTTTTGTTTGCAGTCAAGACTGTCAAATTATTTTTTATAAGAGTGACAAGTGATTACTAAAAGTGACAAATAAACATTTCATTTTTTATGCCATCTAATACAAAGAAAATAATTGCAGAAGTGCTTTCCTATTCAAAAGAAACTTCTGTTTGTAAAATAAGTAAATCATTTTTAACAATTGTATTTATTTTATTTATTGTACTACATATATAATTTTTATAATATTTTAAAAAGTTCATCTAATAATAAAATATTTGATATTTAACATAAAAAAAAAATCTCTTAGTTTATAACGCCATTTTTATAATTTTCCTTCAGAACAAAAAAAACTGATTCCCGACAGTCATATGCACAACGAATTTTATCTTTAAAACAAAAAATGATGCTAGTCCTAAACTTTCACTAGTTGTTAGATATAAAATAAGCTTCAATTTTGTTTAAAAAAAAAAAAAAAAGAGGCTATGCCATCTTTTTTTCAATTACACCGTTTTTTTCTTATGTTACACCGTTAAAAATTATTTCAAAAAATTAACAGTGTACATTTTTAAAAACTTTGTTCTAATACCTATTCAACGACATATCATTTATGAAAATCGATTCAGTAGTTTTTCTACAATCGCTCGTCAAAATGCACTCACATCACAAAATAACAAAAAATTGAGGGGTACCCTGTGAAGACCCCTGGTCGAAAAAAAAAATTCTAAGAGAACTTGTATTTTTTATTTATCCAAGACTATCCATAAATAAAAAATAATCAAAATTAAAAGGGGTCAAGTCAAAACGATGTTGAATCTTCGTGAAATTGCTCATATATACATATATGAAATATTTGATTTTTTTTCAATTGATTTTTTGAGTAATTGTGCAAAGTAATAAAAGTGATAGATGTTTTGAATATGTGAATATTTTGGGAATTGAAAATATTTAGTGTTTTATTAGTACATATATGTCAAGCGATGATTTGAGACGTGTTGTGTACAAGAATTTTTTGCAGCTGAGATCGCGTCTTGTTAGAAGAAATAGTGATAGTTCTCTTTCAATTTGTCGTACTTCAGATAATATAAATCTTATTCATTGTGACGATAATAGCGAAGTTGTTTGTGACCGAAGCAAAAGTGTCGATAATGTAAATTTTAGTTAGTAGTGATTCTTCTATTAGTAACTGATTCTATTAGTAGTGATTATATTATATATGATTGATTCTTCAATTTTTATGTCTGATAGCGAAACTATGGTGTTCATTTAAATTCAACACCAATAATTAATTATGGGTGAGAGTTGGTAGTAATGCACAGTGTGAATTATTATGGCACTTGCATTGCGCTTTAAATATAAATAATTATGTACAACCCTACCTCTACATACAACACATACACAAAATAAAATATAAAATATAATAAAATATGTAGATATATAATGTAATGTTAGCTTATATTAATTAATCCAACTTTGTTAATCGTATGATCAACATCATAATTTTGTAATCAAAAAAAATATAAACTAAATTTGTGATGTATTAATAAATCAAAATTAAATAAGTTCTGTAGTTAGATTAGTTCACTATTACTAATATCAGTGCATTTGTGAAGAAATTTGGAGTCAGGCATCATTGGGCCTTGAGGCCGCAGTACGTAGAACTACAATATAAAAGTACTTCTACAATTGGTGACGCCGTTTTATTGTGAACATTTTCAACCCACAAATTCACACTAAAAAAACAACATTATAGTGAACATATCTATATATATTGAATAAAGCAACCAAGATCAATTAAAAATTCTGTGGATACATTTCAACAAACAAGTTAATTAAACATGGATACGTCGAATAAGCAGTGCTAAGCAGTTCAAGCAGTTCAAATTTAATCCTTTCAAAACAAGGTGCATTCCAACCAACCAACAAAGTACTGGAAACTATATACGTATATTGATAGCGGTTAAACAACAGATTTTCCAAGGATTAACAAGGTCAAGAGGAACGTTTTATTCATCAACTAAATCAACTGAGCAACTATCAAGGTCATCAGAGCAACATTTTACAAAGTTACGAATATCGTTCTTTTCATTAAAATACTATCAATTCTTAATTTTTTTCATTTATTAATTCATTGATTTTATCGTTTTCATTTTTAGTAAGCTATACATAACAAATCACTAAGAGGTTAGCTGAACTTGAACATATTTGAAAAAATTTAAAGCGAGCGGTTTAAGGAATTTAATTGCTGTTTCCAAATAAAATATATACGGGTAAGTGCTATATTTTACATTATAGTGTATTGCAACAACTCTGACTCACCAATTGATTACGTCATATTTTTAAAAAAAAAGAAATCAATATAATTTATCTACGTTACTATCAAACGGTATAACTTGAATTTCTTTTTATATTTTCATTTAATTGTTATTAATTTTATTAATTCTTCAATTAATTGCAATAAATATTTTTTTACAATATTTTCAAAAAAACAATTATTAACATTTTATTTGACATAAATTATTTTAAAATTTTGCTTTGTACGTAATACAAAGTATATATAGTAACATGTCAGACGATGAAAAACGAGTAGTTGGTGATGAAACAAAGTTAAAGGTGAACGCTACAGAATTGCCAATTCCGCAATTCTGGAAAGAATTACCTGAACTTTGGTTCAAGCAACTTGAGGCACTATTCAAAGTTAAACGCGTAAATAACGACGAAAACAAATTTAATTTCGCAATTGCTCATTTACCGGTTGATGTTATAGCTAGTGTCGCGAGTATAGTACGTAAACCTCCTGAGAACAATAAGTATGAATCTCTCCGAGATGAAGTAATAAAACGAAAATCCATGTCAGAGCAAGGAAAAATTGAGCACTTGCTTAAATCAACTGACATGGGTGATTTAATCCCCTCCGAATTTTTCCGTTACCTTGAAGAAAAAGCAGGAACATCACCTGCTGTTAACGAACAACTATTAAAAACCCTCTGGTTAGGTCGACTACCAGATACAATTAGGTCAATAGTAGCTATTCGAGAAAAAGACGACATAGGAGAACTAATTAAGTTCGCAGACCGAATTTTTGAGATTAATCGTCCAAGTTTGACCTGTAACAGTGTAGAACCCAAAAAATCACAAACTAACGAAAGCAATGAATCTCTTCCACTGGGTATTACGCTTTCGAGTTTACAGAAATCTATTGACCAATTAACTTCTAAATTTAATCGCGAATTTTCCAATCGATCTCGATCAAGAAATAGATCTAATAGCAGAGACAGATATCGCTCAAACAGTCGCAGCAAATCTCGACAACGGACGGGCAATTGGATATGCTGGTATCACCGAACGTCTAAGGAACGAGCTAAGAAGTGTGAAGGGTGTTCATTCGATGAAAACTCAGGAACCCCAAAGACACAGCCATCGTCGAAAAACTAGAACGTCCCAAAGTACATGCGACGAGCGACGGGACGTTTCAAAATCGTCGCCTTACAATAAGATGCTCAAAAACCAAGCTAAATTTCTTGATAGACACCGGTGCTGATATTTCTGTTATACCTAAATTACTTTACAATAATGTTATTAAGGATACAGAGACACAATTAATTGCAGCAAATGGGTCTAACATAACAACTTATGGAACCCGATTATTGCACATAGATCTAGGGTTGCGCCGCGATTTCAGACATGCATTCGTTGTAGCTTCAGTCACAAAACCAATAATTGGTGCCGATTTTTTAGTGAAATTCGGACTAGTAGTGGATTTAAAGCACAAACGCCTTTTAGATACGAACACTAATTTATCAGTTAATGCAATTGATGTTAATATTCCTGATGATCTCATTCCACGTCTTTTTGTTATTGATGGACCATACGGTGAACTACTTCGTCGATACCCAACATTAACCCAACCAACCCGTTACGATCATCCTGTCAAACATACGGTCAAGCATAGGATTCTAACAGATGGACATTTACCATTTTCTCGTCCAAGACGCTTGGATACTGCAAAACACAAGATAGCTAAAAACGAATTTGAACACATGTTGCAACTTGGATTATGCAGACAGAGTTCTTCATGTGCAGCTTCACCATTACATTTGGTACCAAAACGGGACAGTAGTGATTGGCGGCCTTGTGGGGACTATCGCCGTTTGAACGCAATTACGATACCAGATAGATATCCCCTCCCACACATCCATAACTTTTCCCTTAACCTCAAAGACTGCACCATTTTCTCAAAGATAGATCTCGTGCGTGCGTATCACCAAATACCAGTCACCGAAGAGGACATTCATAAGACTGCAATCACCGTACCTTTTGGACTATTCGAATTTACAAGGATGCCATACGGATTAAGAAATGCAGCACAAACATTCCAGAGACTAATGGACGAAGTCACAAAGGGTATGAAGTTTGTCTACGTATACATAGACGACATATTGGTTTCTAGTAAAAACGAGACTGAACACCACAAACACCTGAACGCATTATTCGACAGATTATCACAATATGGTTTGTCGATAAAGCCATCAAAATGCGAATTCGGTGCAGCTTCTATCACTTTCTTGAGCCATGATATAGACAAAGACGGTGTAAAGCCATCTGCGACTCGTATCACGGCTATTCAATCCTTTCCTCAACCAACTTCTATTAGGCAAGTGCAGCGTTTTTTGGGCATGGTTAACTATTACCATCGCTTTATCCCTCACTTAGCCGAACATCTTGCTCCAATTCACGGTCACCTTAGTAAGCTTGGTAAGATTACCAAAAAGAATTCATTTGTATGGCCACCTGAATGCGAAGCAGCTGTAAACGCAGCTAAAGCAGCCCTTGCCCAGTCAACTCTTCTAGCACATCCAATGGATAATGGATTTCTTCGAATCAGTACAGAAGCTTCCAGTACTGCAGTTGGTGCCGTATTGGAGCAACTAAATAATAGAAGTTGGGAACCTATATCCTTCTTTTCCAAAAAACTCTCCCCCACCGAACAAAAATATTCTGCTTTCGACAGAGAATTGTTAGGAATTTATTGTGGTATCAAACACTTCCGATGCTTTGTCGAGGGTAGAATATTTCATGTCAATACTGATCATAAACCTCTGACTACCGTAATTGCTTCAAAGTCGGAGCGTAGTCCCCGCCAAAGTCGGCAATTGGACTACATCAGTCAGTTCACCACAGATATTCGGTTCGTAAAAGGCGAGAGCAACCAAGTAGCAGACACTTTATCGCGTTCGGAAGACCCTCAAGTATGCGCAATTCATCATACAGGTCTCGATATGGACAAACTAGCTCATTTACGGAATCAGATAAAGAATTACAAACCATATTACATGATTCTCGTAATTCTAAACGTAAACTAGAGCTAATATCAGATACATATTCTGGTCTGTCAATATGGTGTGAAACCTCAACAGGCACTATCCGACCTTACATCCCTGAAGAGATGCGTCGAGTAATATTTGATAAACTTCATAATTTATCTCATCCGGGAGTACGAGCAACGCGTAAATTAGTTGCAACTAAGTATTTTTGGCCCAGCATGAACCTTGACACAGGTTATTGGTCAAAGACATGCATTCCTTGCCAAAAATCAAAAATTAATAGACATACACGTTCAGAGTATGGTCGTTTCAATATTCCTGCAGGAAGATTTGAACATGTACATCTTGACCTGGTTGGTCCACTACCTCCATCCAACTACAACAACTACATACTAACGGTCATAGATAGGTTCACTCGATGGCCCGAAGCTATACCTCTAGCTGACATGAAAGCATCTACCGTAGTAAAAGCTTTTGTAGACCAGTACATTTCGAGATTTGGTGTTTCACTCGAAATCACGACTGACCAAGGCAGTCAGTTTGAAAGCAACCTTTTCAAAGAACTCACTAAATGTTTAGGTTCTCACAGAATACGGACGACGACTTATCACCCACAGGCAAATGGCATGGTAGAACGGCTACATCACCATTTAAAAGCCTCAATTTACGCCACATCAAACTCACCAAATTGGAGTGATGAACTCCCACTTATCCTCCTTGGAATTAGGACATCGATCAAAACAGATCTCGGATGCACTCCTGCTGACCTTGTCTACGGACAACCGCTTAAGGTTCCAGGAGAACTAATAATGCATCCCTCACCTGCGCACTCGACAAATCCTTCTTCACTGGTCGAAAAATTACGTGAGTCGATGCGCAACGTCGTACCCAAAAATACTCGGAATAGCCCTCAGGACAACATATACATACCAAAAGATTTAGATGACTGCAACCACGTCTTCGTCAGGGTGGACAAAGTCAAAACAGGATTGACACCACCATATGAGGGACCATATTCAGTAAAGCGAAGATTCCGAAAATATTTCGTAATTGATTACAAAGGTAAAAATGTATCGATTGCCATCGACAGACTCAAGCCCGCATACATGACAGATGAACTTAAGGTAGTGCCTCCAACAACGCGCTCAATTAAATCGTTACATGTTACGTTTTAATCTCTCTAAATAAAAAAACACACTTCTGAATAAAGGGGGATGTAAATCTGCGAGGTGAGTGATATGGTGTTCATTTAAATTCAACACCAATAATTAATTATGGGTGAGAGTTGGTAGTAATGCACAGTGTGAATTATTATGGCACTTGCATTGCGCTTTAAATATAAATAATTATGTACAACCCTACCTCTACATACAACACATACACAAAATAAAATATAAAATATAATAAAATATGTAGATATATAATGTAATGTTAGCTTATATTAATTAATCCAACTTTGTTAATCGTATGATCAACATCATAATTTTGTAATCAAAAAAAATATAAACTAAATTTGTGATGTATTAATAAATCAAAATTAAATAAGTTCTGTAGTTAGATTAGTTCACTATTACTAATATCAGTGCATTTGTGAAGAAATTTGGAGTCAGGCATCATTGGGCCTTGAGGCCGCAGTACGTAGAACTACAATATAAAAGTACTTCTACAAAACCTCGAATAATTTAGATAGTGTAGATTCCGAGTCTGACGAAAGTGAAACGTGTGATTTGGTTAATATGGCTGAAGATAAATCGATACTTAATCATGACAGAGCTTTAAAAATTATTCATCCACCTTTTAATTTTTCTGATCTTGATCGGTTTTTAGCATGTTGTGAATTAGTTTACAAACCTTTGAAGACAGCAGAACACGTAGATTTTCTTGATTTTGTTAAAACTCGTTTAATTGGTGCAGCATATGAAGTTATAATGCCGCATGTTTATCAATTGAAGGTATAGAATCTATTAAGGAGACATTACTAAATTCTAAGATGGCACTTAATGCTTTTCAGGAAGGTTTGAATCCGTCTATTAAATTAATAGTAAACGCATGTAGATTTAAAACTCTAAAAGAAGCAGTTAAAAAAGCGGGCGAAGAAGAAATTTTGTTCAAATATTCTCTTTCAAATGTCCAAAATTCTAGTGACCGTCATTCTTCCAATAATTCTAAAGTGAAATGCCAATTATGTCAAAAATTTGGTCATTCTGCGCGTGATTGTTATTCTCTAACGAGTTCATCTAAAACGCAATCTAAACCGGATCAATCAAGCTCACAATTAACTTTTAGAAATAAAAATGACTCCAAATTCCAACCGAATGCCAATTCTACTATCAATACCAGAAATCAAAACTTTTCAAAAAGGGTACTTGTCTGCGTGTATTGTCATAATATAGGGCACGATATAAAAGAATGTCGAAAGCGCATGTATGCTGAAAATTATCGTCAGAGACAGTTATCTCACGATCAACAAAATCGGAAAACCAGCCGGGACTCCAAGTGTCAAACACTCCGCGAAGAGTCCGGGACTTGAAGAACTAGAGTGTTCGTCAAAATATATCAACTTCGTTTCTTTTTCCTCATTTCAAAAACAAAATCATGATTTTGTTTTTGATGTATGTTTAAACCTGAATATGCCTGTATGTTCAAACCTGAATATGCAGCATTCTTCTGATCGATCTGTCGATATAAAGGTTATTTATTCTAATTTATGCAATCACCCTTTATCGACAGAAGAATTTCAGGATTTTGCTGTTTCAGTGAACTCAAACGACCAGAATTCTGATTCATGTTCTTCTCCAATTTCTCAATTATACGATAAAGCTTGTTCAACTAATTTTGTTAATTCGCCTACTTTTCAAAAGGACTCTGAACTTCAATGTAATACTAATTCTAATCTAAACGATATTTTAAATTCCTCTGATCAATAAAAATACTCAACTATTTCCAAAATAACTCCCTCTAAATCATTTACCGACAAACGATATTTAAACTTATATTTACCACATGACCCTTCAACAAATCTTTGGTTTTTACTTGACACCGGAGCTGACATCAGCGTAATTAAAATTGGTCACGTTGATGAAGATGCTGAGTGTTATCCTGAATTAGCTTGTACTACAAAGGGTATTACAAAAGATTCAATTCAAACGAAAGCTCTTTGTAAATTAAAAATATTTTTACCCGACCAAAGGTGCCTTTTACAGTCATTTCATTTAGTGTCCGATGATTTTCCCATATCCTGTGCCGGTATATTGGGTAGAGATTTTCTGAGTTCACATAATTGTAAAATTGACTTTTCGTCACACGAAATTAACGTTCTTTTAAACAACGGATATATAAAACATATTCACTATCGGAACCTTTTACAAAAATTATTCGTATTCCACCAAGATCTGTAACAAGTATTTCTATAAAATTTCCTCTAATTGAGAACGCTGAAAGGATTTGCCACTCGAAAGAAATTAAGCCAGGTGTTTTTATTGGTGATAGTCTTATTACAATTGAAAAGAACATTAGCATGGTAAGCGTTGTCAATTCAAATGAATATGATGTGATACTTGATGGTAATTTCCAAGTTACAACTGAAATGTTACATGATTACGAAATATTTTTTTTAGCGTCATACAATTCTAATATTTGATGATCGTCTGACTAAATTAGAATCCAAAATAACCACACAACATTTAAACTATGAAGAACGTAATTCTATAATCGAAGTTTGTTGTAAGTTTAATGAAATTAAACACACTAAATGATCAATTTCAAAATTCTATTAACCGACGAAGAAAGTATAACCGCAGCTATTAAAGAATTTCATAATACACCTATAGGAGCTCATCAAGGAGTTTACAGAATTTTAAAAAGAATGCGTGAATATTTCTATTTTCCACATACGTTTGCACGCATCGAGAATTATATTAAAAACTGTCTGTCTTGCCAAAAGTATAAATATTGCGAAAATAAAAACGGGCCTTTGAAAACCACGTCTACAGCAACTAAACCTTTTGAAACCTTAGAAACTTTTCCTAGACGTTGTTGGTCCTCTTGCTTCAACTCATCAGAATAATAAATACATACTGACCATGATGTGTGATTTATCTAAATATTCCATAGCTGTTACAAACCCTAATCAAGAAACTGAAACTGTGTCAAAGGCTCTTGTAAATAATTTTCTTTGCATATACGGCGCACCAACCACGATACTTACAGATCAGTGCTCTAATTTTATGAGCAAAGTATTCCAGCAAATATGTAAACTGTTACAAATTAAGAAATTTAGTACCAGCTCATATCACCCTCAAACAAATGGCTCACTTGAACGCAGCCATAACAATCTTGTTAACTTACGTCATTATGTTACTAGCGATCCACTTGAATGGGATATTTGGGTGCCGTTCGACATTTTTTCCTATAACACGACCCATCATTCCTCAACAGGCTTTATGCCATACCAACTTGTGTTTGGACAAATGCCCAGCATTCCCAGTTCATTTACTAAGAATGTTGATATTAATTATAACTACGATGACTATCTACATGATTTGAAGTTTCGTATGCAATCATCATTTTCAGTCGCGCGAAATAATCTTATAAGTTCCAAACATGTTTCCAAAAACTACTATGACCGAAAAACTAAATCTTAAATTTTCAATGTCGGCGATCTTGTTTTTGTCAAAAACGAAGCACGCTCTTCAAAGCTAGATGCTCTTTGGCTTGGTCCATTCAAAGTTTTAAAAATTATTTCTCCTGAAAATACGTGTGTCCTAGTTGGTAGAAGTTCGTAGATTTTGCACAATAATCGTTTAAAACTCTGTAGAGCTAATATTTCATTTTATCAAAACATCTATTTTCACATCCAAATTTGTTTGCGATTATCATTTTTCTTGTTTTTATAGGGCTATTATTTTGAAAACGTACATCGAAAAAAAAACAACTATTTTTTAAAAATCTGAAATTTTGATATTTTGTTGGTATTGACGAAAGGAAAAAAGTTATTTCTGCTTTTATTTTTTGTGTACTCTGAATCGGAGTTATGCGCGGTTGAATTTTGAGGCTTTTTCACGTAGTTTTTGGTAATGGTGGCAATGTTTTGTGAATAGGTGCCACAAATTTCATCCGACTTACGTATATTTTTGCAAGTAAAAAGGAAAATAATTGAATAATTGAAATAAGTAAGTTTAAAATTAATAACTTTTCTCTTTTCCGCTAGGCGGCGCGTAAAACCTTGGTTTACTTCAAAGCTCATATCTCAAAAAGTAGGCTTTTTTTTTTTGTTTTTCACAAATTTTAAAGTAAACATATGCAGCTATGAAATTGAGAAATAAAAAGTCAGCAATTCAATATGGATTTTTTCTTACGATTTTTTAAAGTTTGGTATATGAAAAATTCACATGTGTTTTTTATTAAGTTAATAATCCTGTACTAAATGTGGATCTAATAAATTAAACATTTCATATTTTAACACCTGCAATAAATTTGAACCATTTTTTGTGTATTTCTTTTTACTTGCAAAAATATACGTAAGTCGGATGAAATTTGTGGCACCTATTCACAAAACATTGCCACCATTACCAAAAACTACGTGAAAAAGCCTCAAAATTCAACCGCGCATAACTCCGATTTAGAGTACTCAAAAAATAAAAGCAGAAATTACTTTTTTCCTTTTGTCAATGCCAACAAAATATCAAAATTTCAGATTTTTTAAAAATCAAAAATTTAAAAATCAACAAAAAAATGTACGTTTTCAAAATAATAGCCCTATATTATTGTAATAAATGAATTTTATTAAATTAAAAAGAATAAATAAATATGTATTATAAAAAAATGGAATATGTAAATATACAATTAAACATTCTTACATTAATTTTTAGTTAAGCAATTAGTTTTAAGTATTTTATAAATGAAATTACTTGAATCAAATTTAGTCATAACTGAAACCATTACCCATTTAAATATTTTCTTATATTTTTTTAAATTAAAGTTCAAATAATTTATCTATGGTTTCTTATCAGTTAATTAATGACTAATTTCCTTTGACTTTAGATTTTTTTGATTTTAGAATTTAATTTAAAACTTAACAAAAAACAAATCCTTTTTTTAAATAATTTAATAATTTAAATTTTTGAAATATTGTATAAATTTAAATATTTAATCTTTTACCGTATGCAATTAGGTATTTTAAAAAGCTGAACCAGGGGTTAGCTTTTATATTAATTGGGGAAGGTGTGTAGTGTTGACACTACTATGTAAGTATTATTGCATACACCCTTTATATCTACCAATGCCTAATTGAATTCGGTAAATAATAACCGATACCCACTGAACTCGATCATTTCATTATACCATTATTTCATTATATCATTTCATTATACCATTATTTCATTATACCAAACATTACATTTTAAATGCTTCTTTATTTTTTTCAGTTCACTTTTGATCGAGCTCTGGAGGTAAGCAATTGTTCCTATTAATATTTACCAATAAATAATTCCTTTGTTTCAATATATTTTTTTATAATTCTTTTATAATAAAAATATAATTATTCTTGATTTTTTTAAATAAAGTCGTGTTTAAATAAAGTGTGTGCATTTTCTTTAACATAAATATATGTAAATTGTATTTGCTTTCTTTGCAATTTCTTACAGGTTGAAAGACTATGATAATATAGAAAAGCTTGGTATTTGTTTTAATTTATTTTCATTTCTCTTTTAATTATTTTGTAAATAATTTATTCAAATTTATGTATAAAAAAAATTATTTCATATTTTTTTTAATGGTGGAGTCATGTTTGCCATTACTCAGCCATTCTTGCAACTGAACCAGTTGTATGGGGAGTTTTGAATTTTTTCCGTCATTTTTATTTTATTTTAAATTAGTTTGTATTTCATTTATTTAAATTTACATATTATAATAATGTACATTTTTTTTAACGGTCTAGTCATGGTTGCCAGTATTT
The DNA here is from genome assembly GCA_963693315.1 of Diogma glabrata. Lineage (NCBI taxonomy): Eukaryota > Metazoa > Arthropoda > Insecta > Diptera > Cylindrotomidae > Diogma > Diogma glabrata. The sequence goes on along the minus strand of OY856187.1, from coordinate 34,489,163 downwards.
GGTCATTACTACAATGCTGGTCATCATTATTGGCTCGTCACTAGGCCAATTGTACAACCTTGTATGGGCCATTGCTGTTGTTTTTTCTCTGGCCCAAGAATAGCAACCATTTATTGTCCGAAGTTATCATCCAGTAAAATTATGTTAATGGCCTAGTCGTGGTTGCCAGTACTCGTCCATTGCTGCATTACTGGCTGCCAGTAATGGACCATTACTGGACCAGCCGTACAACCTTGTATGGGTAATAGGAATAGTTGGGCAAAAAATTATCATGACGACGTTATATATTCTAAAGCAACTGTTCTTATTAGTCCAGGAGCTAGGCTTTATAAATATGAAATATCAAAATGCAATATTTAAAAATATACTTTTTACTGTTTATTTTTAATTTTTTATTAATAATATTATAAACTTCCTTGTAGTAACAATTTGGATTTTATTTTATAGAATATCGATTTCGACTTACGTCATCCTCAGTTCTTAAATAATTATTACAATTTTTGCTTAAACTTTTACTTATATACTATTTCAACTGCTATTTTTTATTATTATTATAATAGTTCGACCCTTTACGAAGCCACGTATAACAATTTGAACTTTTGGAAACTATAATTTTTATATTTTACACCGGATAACTCAGAAAACCTATATTAAAACTGAAAACCACTGAATTTTAGCACACAAACAAATACACTTGAAAACCTCTTATTTTTTTAGAATATGAATCACAGAATAATATAACAAAACCTTTTTACTTAGCTAACAGGAAGAAATAATTTAAAAAAACCAAAATCGAAAATTATACAATTTAAAATGAAAAAAACGCTTACGTTAAATTTTTCCTGATGAATGTTGTCTTAAATGTTGTCTTCTCATATATACTGTGATATAAAAATTTATAGAGACTAAATTTTTATTTGTTATTTTATCACAACTTGATATATCAATTAATTTTAAATTCGGTGCATTCTGAACATTCTAAATATTCCTTCGTCAGACAATTCTGAACATCCATCAAAAAATACTTCTTCCACATTCGATTTATGTATTAAGCAATTCAACGTATCATCATCTAGACCACACTAACACTGCGTGTACCAATAAAACACAAAAACGTTATGATAACAGATAACATTTTTTTCTAAAAAACTTAAGCTTTCGATTTTACTTTGGGTTCTGTCATATTTATTTTATTAAGAACTATTATAAAGCTTTAATTTTGCGATCACACACAATTTCCTCTAACACATTATTACATCAAACATGAATAAATAAAAGAAGCTTTGATAACACAAAACAAATAATTTAATTTTTTTCACATTATAGATCTACAAATTTTTTTTTATTTGTTTACACATTGTAACATACATATTTGTTTTAATTTTAAAATTATTTGATTTGTTTAGTTTTAACATTAAGCTAAACATTTTAATTTTTAAAGCTTATACTCAACTGAGTTTAAAATTATACTGAACGATTTTATCATGAAAATTCTCAATTTTATATCAAATTTTTTGTTTCAATTTCCCCTTCCAACAATCAATAATTTCTCCAAAGTAAAAAAAACATTAATCAAACATGTTTATTGTTGAAATTGAGTGACGCAACTAAATCTCAACAGTAGCATACAAAAATGTTGCGATCTTTAAGAAAATTAATGAAATTATAATTGAAAATGAAAATTATTATTTTTAGAACAAAATTGAAATAGTCCTGGCGTTACATTATGTCATATATTTCGTTAGTTTTAGTGTTGATTTTATCATTTAAAATGTTGTTATTGTATTTATGTTTATATATTTCTATTTCTTCCGATCTATCTAGATTTTGTCCTTTTCTTTTTTTATGTAATATGGTTAAATTTGTGTTGATATTGGTGTATTTGTGTTTTTCTGTTTTTAAATGTTGGGCATATCTGGATTTTGGATCGCTTCTGTTAATTTCATTGGTGTGCTCAATAAATCTTTTTGTGAAGGACCGCCCCGTCTGGCCTATATAAAATTGACTGCAGTCTTCACAGGTAAGCTTATAAACACCTGTGTCTAAGGTTTGGGTTGTTTTAGTTTTTAGATAATTTTCTATTTTATTTTTGTAAGCTGCAATATATCCATATTTTTTTAAAGTTTTTTGCATTATTTTGAATGTTGTTTTATTGTATGTTACGCCTACGTATTTTTTACCTGCTAAATTTTCTTCATTCTTCAATGTTGTTAGGGTTCGCAAATTTTTCTTGTTTTTATATTTTCTATTTAATGTGTCAATTATTTCATTTTTATATCCGTTTTTACTGGCTATGTATTTGATGTTGTTTAGTTCGTCTTGATAATTTTCTGTATTCATTGGTATATTGTTCAATCTATTGATCATGTGGTTGTAGGCAGCTAGTTTATGTTGGTATGGATGATGTGATTTAATATTTATTGTTTGATCCGTTTGGGTTGGTTTTCGGAATATTTTGAATGTGTGTTTTGAATCTACATTTTTGATTGATAAATCCAAAAAATTTATTGTGTTATTTTCTTCATTTTCTAACGTGAATTTAATGAAAGGTTCTATGCTGTTTATGTTTTGTTTAATAGATTAAGCTGTCTATTCGTTTCCTTATTCCTTTAAATAATAAAATTATATCATCAACGTAGCGATACCAATAAATGATTTTTTCTTTGTGTGGATTTAAGTTATTATGTATATATTTTGTTTCAAAATCGTTGAGGTATATTTCGGCTAAAGTTCCAGATAGTGGGCTTCCCATAGGTAATCCTTCTGTTTGTTGATAATACTCATTGTTATGTGTGAAATAGTTTTGGTTTTTGGTATTAATAAAAAATTAAAAATAAACAGTAAAAAGTATATTTTTAAGTATTGCATTTTAATTCAAAAGTGACAAAAGCACACAAACAGTGAATAATATGGTAAACCATAATAACACATATAGTGATACACCACCAAGTGAAATAGTGAAAATTTAATATTACAAATTAGTAAAATTACAACAAAACAAATTAAATTTACATTTCAAGCGATGCTGCAAGAGATATAGAATAATGCCTACATATATTAACATCAAAGTCAACAATAGATCCAAGCCGCACAAATAAACAGCAGAAGCTACATGGTTAACAAAACAAATTCAAGAACTCTACACAAAAATAAATCACATAACATTTGAAATATACAACCTACAATTACTAATACCCAAACAATATCATCAAATTGAATATGAAATAATAATGGAATCGGTAAAGAATGATATGGAAAGCACGATAAAAAAGAAAAGTGAAAACATAAAATTGAAATTAAAAAAATTAAAAGAATCAAAACTAATAGAAATGGGAACTCATCAGAACAACATAACAAATCAATATAGACCGCCACAATATAACAATAGAATAGAAAATTACACTGAAATACAATTTAACAATCAAGAAACTCAACTATTGGAAAAAAGATTGAAATACGGCATACAACCAAACAACACAGCAAAAGAAATAAATGAAAATCTGTTAGAAATAGAAAATTCAATATTGAAAACTAACATTCACTACCAAAATGAAATCAGATCAATAATAGTTAATGAAATATCAGTAAAAAATAACAACTTAAACAATTCAAAAACCAACAACAAAAAAGAAATAACAATATGCATTATACAAAATAAGATCAAACAAAACAATGCCACAATAACCAAGGCAGATAAAGGGAATACATTAGTCATCTTCAAAACTACAGACTACAACAATAAGATAGATGGATACATCACTAATAACAACATCGAAAAATTAAATAAAGATCCAACGAATGAATTCAATACACAAATAAAAACTATAACAAATCTATCAACATATTAATTGATAAGAACATAAGGTATAACAAAATGATAAAACCAACAGCACCAAGTATAAGGGGATTACCAAAAATACACAAACCAGATACACCGATAAGACCATTAATTAATTTCACCACAGCACCAACATACAGAATAGCGAAGTATAAACGAACTATTAAAATATCACATAAAATTTGATTACAGTTATTCAGTCAAAAATAACACAGAATTAATCAATAGAATAGAACCAATAATAATACCTCACAACGCAAAATTAGCATCGTTTGATATAACCAACATGTATTCTAACATACCAATAAAAGATACAATAAATATAACAAAAAATATGTTAATAAAAAATGGTTTAAACCCAACAGATACACAAGAAAAAATAAATATAATAACTGAAATAACAAAACAAAACTATTTCACACATAATAATGAGTATTATCAACAAACAGAAGGATTACCTATGAGAAGCCCACTATCTGGAAATTTAGCCGAAATATATCTCAACGATTCGTTATACTTGCAGAGTGTCTCTTAGAGATCATGACGTGATCGATTTGATTTTCCGTTTTTCCGCCATTTGATTTCCACGTTGCCTTGTGAATTCTCGTGTGGGGGAAGAAATTGCTGGAAATTACTAGATTATACATCATAGCCAGCTCGGCTGCGTGAAAACCGTTATTGTTGCTGGTATGATGTAAGCTGTTAGGGCCGATATGTGTTTTAAGTTCTGCAATCCTACCAATTTGAGCATTAAAGTCACGTATTACGATTTTTATATCGTGCCGCGAGATGTTATTGATGACTTCTTCGAGTTCTAGGAAGAATAGGTCTTTAATATCATCTGCTTTATCTTCAGTAGGTGTATGAACATTGACGATCGTTGCATTAAATTTTTGGGTTCGGATTCTCAGTGTGCATAACCGCATATTAATTGGGCAGAAGTCGATAAAATGCTGATTCACGCGATGGAGTACACCCAAGTAACAAATTTTGTTTACAAATTTATTACAGTACATTTACTCTGTAATCGTAAAGTTACAGTGGTAACTGTACCGTAAACGTTCAGTAAGTGTTTGGTATACATTTTGGGGAATAATTTTGACTTTTACTGAACGTTTACGGATATCAATTTGCGTAAGAATTATGTATGATTACAAACACGTACGTAGTGTTACAGAAAGCAAAATGTATGCGATTTTTATCTCTACGGATTACTTACAAAAAAGTTACAATCTCATACTTTAATACGAAGTTTTAGATGATTTTTTGTAAACAAAAAATATAAATAAATATACAAATACAATAATATATTTTATGTTTATAAAATGCAAATATTATATTTTGGCATAACTAATTTTGTATAGTTGGATGTCAAAATTTACAAACGAATAATAAAATTTCGATTAAATTTTGGAAATACTTTTAAATTAATAATGCGCCATAAAAATAATAAATTATTAAATATAATTTTAAAAAAAATTTTATATGTCAATTTATTTTAGAAAGATAAAATTATATAAAATTTGTTTTATTATTTTCATAAATTTAAGTTTTTCTAAAATACTTATAACATAAGTTATAAAACCAATAAAGTTTCATTAAATGTATTTTGTTATTTTTTTTAAATACAGTCAAATATTAATTTTGCATAAAATGGCTGAGTTTTCAAATGTAAGCTTTCAAATACAAGATAGCCCTATGTAGATATACAGAGAGTGCACAGAATATATACATTTACATTTTATTTACATTTACACTTCCATATTTAAAATGTTAACATGTTAACGTAATGTAAACGCTATGTGTTTGATCTGTAAACATAATCATACAATTACAACTTCCAATTCAAAGAGTTTACATGTATAAATTATGTAAACGTTTAGTATTAGCCTCGTTGTTGTGCATTTACATTTACACCTTCCTTTTACAAATATTTACTGGTATATATTTTGTAAAAGCTTTGTATAAATACTTTTACAACTTTTGACATTTGTGAAATAAACAAAAGTGACATTTATTTTTTATTAATTATCTTACGAAATTTTGCCTCATAGCGTTCTAAGCTTGGCATTGTTGGACCACGATAAAATGCAAATGGTCTCCGAATTCCGAATGATCGGTTATACATAAAATCGACCAAAGTTCTTTTTGCTATTAAAAATGGGAAGGCAGTCAATGTATCTGTATCATTTGAACAAATAATGAGAACAGGTAAAATATATACCAAATGGGATAGATGTCGTGTTTTTGAAGATTTGAATGTAAATAGATGTTTTAAATGTTGTGGATATAACCACAAAGCATCCAAATGTACAAGAGAGCAGGTATGTTTAAAATGTTCTGATAAACATGACCAAAGAATTTGTAAATCAGCGGTAATAAAATGCATTAATTGTGCAGAAATGCAAGCATTAGCTCCTAATCAAAAACTTGATTTAAACCATTATGCGAATGACAGAAATTGTACAGTGTTTCAACGCAAATGTGCCCATGCAAGACAAAGTATTAAATACACAGATTAGCAATCAAAGACAATTGAAATGATATATGTCAATTGTAAAAGTTTACTACAAAATTTAACACAAATTGAATCAATTATTTTCTATAAAAAACCAAATATATTGTTACTTTCTGAAACGCGTATAACAGAGGATATTGGTTTAGAAGAAGTATATATACCGGGATATAAACTGTATTTAACATATTCAAATTCAAGGCATACTGGTGGCGTAGCATTGTATGTAAGAAATGAAATAAAGTGTTTTTTAATGGACCAAAATTTTGAAACGGATGGAACATGGTGGATTTCAGTCAAATTTACATCAATGATTGTAACTGTGATATATAGATCGCCGAGTAGCAACAAGCGGAACTTCTTAAAATGGTTCGAAGATTTTATTGATTCTCATGTAAATTATGAAATAAATAACATAATTTGCGGTGATTTTAATATTGATTTAGTAAAAGATGCGTATGCCCAAAATCTTCTTGAAATAATAAATTCCAATGGAATGAAACAACTTGTCTCCGAATATACGAGAATAACAGAGTCTTCGAAAACAATAATTGATTTAGTGATTTCAAACAACTTTGACATAAAAACATTTCAAATGAATAACTACAAAATATCAGATCATGAAACATTAGGTATATTGCTTGAACAAAAGGATATAGGCAATACCGAAATTAAACAAGTAAAATCTTTTAAATACGATATAAATAAATTAAATAGTAATTTTGAACAATGTGACTGGATAGGAGAATCTATGGATATTAACATATTAGCAACGAGGTTTACTAAAAACTTAGAACTTGTTACCCGAGAGTTTCGCTCAACAAAACCAATTACTTACAAAAATAATATGCTATGGTATGACAATAATCTAAAAGAGTTAAAACTAAAACGAGATCGACTTTGGCAGATTGCTCGTTTTAACAACAGTTATGAGGATTGGAATACATACAAAAGTATTAGAAACCAATATGTGTATAAACTACGTTGCAACAAAGATACTTTTATTAAAAATAAATTATTATCCGCAGGAAATGATTCAAAAGGAGTATGGAAAGTTATTAAGAATTATGTTATTGGAACCAAAAACGATGAAATTGAATCAGTTATATTTGGAAATAATGTAGTCACCCAAAACAAATTAGAAATTGCTCAAAAATTCAACTCATTTTTTATAAATAGTATTCAAGAAATATCTTCATCCATTCCACATACAAACATGGTTTTTGTAAACTCACGATTGGAATCGATTTTTAAATTTCAAGACATAGAAATAGATGACCTTGTAAATGCATTAAATAGTATTGAATGTCAGACTGATATCGAGGGATACACAGTCAAATTAATGTTGGAAACTTTACCAATGATAGGGGAGCACCTACTCCAAATAATAAATTGTTCATTGCAAACAGGAACTTTTCCTGAAGCATGGAAGATATCAACCATCATTCCAATTCAAAAAATACAAAACACAAAACTTTGTCAGGAATTTAGACCGATCAACATTTTACCAACCTTTGAAAAGGTATTGGAGATCATAGTGAAAAACCAACTGCTGGCCTACATAGATCAAAACAACATTTTATGTGTTGAACAATCTGGTTTCCGGAAATCACATTCGTGTGAAACTGCTTTAAACTATGTAATAAATGAGTGGAAATTAAGAATTGATAATGGTGAAAATGTAATTATCACATTTTTGGACTTCAGGCGGGCTTTCGAAACAATTGATCGCAAATTACTCATTGAAAAGTTAGATAACTACGGCATTCGTGGAATAACAAAGAAATGGTTTGAATGTTATCTGAAAAACCGAAAACAAAAAACAAAAATTAGTGACAATGAATCAGAATGCGTGGTAAATAACATTGGTGTACCACAAGGAAGTGTGTTGGGGCCGTTGCTGTTTATATTGTAATAAACTTCGTCCAGAATGGGTTAATTTTATTTACTCATTCATGAATTGAAAGTTAACTCCTTTTTCAATCTTTTACTTGTATTGCAAATTGTATTGCATAAATTAATGTAAATTAAATTTGTTATACAAATGTTTACATTAATGAATTAAAAGGAGTTACCTAATACATTTTGCATAAATTAAATTTGAGTTCGCTAATACAAATGCAAGTTTGAATGAAAACAGGTGTGGCCTATTTCAGATGTACGGACTACGTAGTATTGATTTCTAGTGGATTATAGAAGTTTCGATTTATTTATTTTTCGATATAAATAAGCAAACAAAAATATCAGATAGTCAGTTTTAATTTTGCAATTAAAAGTGTTTTACAAATATTCGCAAGTTTAAGGAATAATCGGTGGTATCTGAGCCTGGGTACTAATAGTGAAAGAATCTGAACTTAGTGGAATAGTAAATACAGATTTTACGATTCCGAATATTGTTGATTCAAATTGCGGAAAAGCGGTGAATTTTGTGGTACATAAATTGGAGACCCTGGAATTTATTGTAAGGAAAAACGGAAGCTGCTGTAATTTGTTGACAAATAAAGTTTGAGATTCTGTTAACCAAAGATCTGTCTTTTACTGTCGTGTTTGTTCAATAATCTAAAAGAACCAACGAAGAGTCGTTACAGTGGTGTCAGAAGTGGGATTATTGAAACAATGGTCAAAACAGTAAATATTAGTGATCTCAGCCAGACCCAGCTGAAGGACGAGTTGAGGAAAAGGAATGCTCCAATCCACGGAACGAAAGCAGAACTTGCATTCCGGCTGCGTAAAATTTTAGAAGAAGCAGGTGAAAGCACAGAGGTCATAGAAATAGAGCTGGAGGATGCTCCGGTTCAGAATGCCCCCGCAATTGATCCGATGATGGCGTTGATGAAAGAAATGATGGCACAGCAACAACAACAAAAAGTAGAACAACAACAATTTGCTGATATGATTGCCAAACAAGGAAACAACCAACAACAACAACTTGCTGATCTGATGGCCCGACAAGAGAAGCAGGCAGCAGAACAAAAAGTAGAGCAACAACAACAACTTGCTGATATGATGGCTCGACAAGAGAAACAGGCAGCAGAACAAAAAGTAGAGCAGCGACAACAATTTGCTGATATGATGGCAAAGCAAGAAAGTCTACGTGAAGTAATCGAGTCACGTATATCCAGTGCAGAGGGTAAAATCAACAACATGGAAAGGGAGCTGCGGAAAGTTACCGAAGAACATGAAGAGAAATTACGCAATCTTTCGAGTGAATTCCGTCAAGAAATAGCACAATTGAAGTCAGGTAACATGAGCAATCCATCAATTACTTCAGCCCCAGCTAGAGTGAAAACACCCGCATTTGATGGATCTACATCGTATCAGATATTTAAGATGCAATTTGAGATAGCAACAACTGGGGTTGATCACCAGCAAAAAGCAAACGCGCTTATATTGGCATTGAAGGGACCTGCTGCTGAAATTTTGCAGACACTATCAGCGACAGAACGTGATTACAGCAAGATTATGGAGGCCTTAGAAGTAAGATACGGGGAAAGTCATATGCAAGCTCTCCATCGCATGCAGCTGAAGACACGAAAACAAGGAGTCAGCGAAACCTTGCAAGAATTAGAGGCTGACATTGTGAGACTAGTTAATCTATCATATCCGAATTATAACGCTGAACACCGAGACGAACTGGCAGCTGATACATTCATCAATGCTCTTCGAGATGTGCAAATGAGAAACCAGCTTTATCTGAGCGGAAAGAAAGTACCTGCGGAAGTCTTAGCATTGGCCCTACAAATGGAAGCTGGAAAAAGAGCGCTTGCCTTAGATAGAGTACGTAAGACGGAAGTTTCTGAAGAGCCACTAAAAGCAGCGCTTGATGAAGTGATAATGCATGTCAAAAAGTTGGAAGATAAGCCTGAACGAAATCAACGAAGAAGATCTAGCAGAGTAAGATGCTGGAATTGTGGGCAGTTAGGGCACATCAGACAAGAATGCAAAACACGAGTAGCAGCAAAAGGAGGAATAGTTTCAGGCCGGTTGATGAACCTTTCAAACAAGCAAGTGGATGTCAAAAAGGAAGGAGATTGCCGCGTCGAACACCGGAAGAGAAGGATACATTGTAACGCTGAAGATCTTTCAAGAAGACCCTGTGTTGAGGAGCGCAAGTCATATAGCAGGACTGAGAGAAAGGAGGCAAATGTTAAAAAGGAAGAAGATTGCCGCGTTGAACACCGAAAGAGAAGGATACATTGTAACACTGAAGATCTTTCAAGAAGACCCTGTGTTGAAGAGCGCAAGTCATGTAGCAGGACTGAAAGAAAAGAGGCAATGACAGTGAAGCAAATTAAGTTCCAAACTCCTGGAGACTGGGGTACCGAGGCATTTAAAAGAGAGCAGTTAAAGGATCCAGCAATGGCTCCAATATTGAAATGGAAAACCGAAGGAAGGCGACCCGAGTGGAAAGAGGTAGCACCTTTAAGTACGGAGGTGAAGTGCTACTGGGCGCAATGGGACTCACTATGTATGGACAACGGGATATTAAAAAGAAAATGGGAGTCGGCTGATGGAAAGAAAGTGTTGGAGCAACTGGTGTTGCCGTCAAGTCGAGTGGAAGAGGTACTGGGAAAGCTGCATGGAAGTATTTCTGGAGGACACCTGGGAGTCAATAAAACCCTAGCCAAAGTAAGGGAGAGGTTTTATTGGGTAAGGTATCGAACAGACGTGGAGCAATGGTGTCGGCGATGCGATACTTGTGCAGCAAGCAAAGGACCAAAAACTAGAACTCGAGGAGAGATGCAACAGTACAATGTGGGTGCCCCAATGGAGAGAATTGCTATAGACATCGCGGGGCCATTTCCGGAAACGACAAAAGGTAACAAATACATCATGGTGGTCATTGATTACTTTACAAAATGGCCGGAAGCCTATGCAATACCGAACCAAGAAGCAGTTACGGTCGCGGAAACATTAGTCAATGAATGGGTTTGCAGATATGGAACACCGCTCGAGTTGCATACCGACCAGGGAAGGAATTTTGAATCTCAACTGATGGAAGAGCTGTGCAGAACACTCGGTATTAGAAAAACACGAACTACACCTATGAACCCACAATCGGATGGCATGGTAGAACGATTCAACCGAACCATGGAAGAACATTTGTCAAAGGTAGTGGAAGCCAACCAAAGAAATTGGGACAAGGATCTTCCGTTATTCTTGATGGCCTATCGTAGCGCAGTGCACGATACGACAAGTGAAACGCCAGCGAATATCATGTTCGGAAGAGAACTTCATCTTCCTAGTGACATCGAGTTTGGCATCCCTGGAGGTCTGGTATCCACGAAAACAGATTATGTGGGACAACTAAGGGAGAAGATGAATAAAATCCATCAGCAGGTTCGAGACCACATTAAGATTGCCAGTGACAAAATGAAAACCAGGTACGACATAAACGCAAATAGTGGCGGTTTTCAAGAAGGAGAATTGGTATGGCTATACAACCCCAGAAGAACTAAGGGAAGATCACCCAAGCTGCAGCCAGATTGGGAAGGCCCATATAAAATAATCAAACGAATTAATGATGTCATCTACCGCATACAAAAGGGACCCCGTACCAAGATGAAAGTGATACATCTGCAAAGGTTGGCACCGTACCAAGGTAACAGCACCAATGCGATCTCTGATATTGTTCGGGACGAACAAAACTAAATGGAGGGCAATGTAATAAACTTCGTCCAGAATGGGTTAATTTTATTTACTCATTCATGAATTGAAAGTTAACTCCTTTTTCAATCTTTTACTTGTATTGCAAATTGTATTGCATAAATTAATGTAAATTAAATTTGTTATACAAATGTTTACATTAATGAATTAAAAGGAGTTACCTAATACATTTTGCATAAATTAAATTTGAGTTCGCTAATACAAATGCAAGTTTGAATGAAAACAGGTGTGGCCTATTTCAGATGTACGGACTACGTAGTATTGATTTCTAGTGGATTATAGAAGTTTCGATTTATTTATTTTTCGATATAAATAAGCAAACAAAAATATCAGATAGTCAGTTTTAATTTTGCAATTAAAAGTGTTTTACAAATATTCGCAAGTTTAAGGAATAATCGGTGGTATCTGAGCCTGGGTACTAATAGTGAAAGAATCTGAACTTAGTGGAATAGTAAATACAGATTTTACGATTCCGAATATTGTTGATTCAAATTGCGGAAAAGCGGTGAATTTTGTGGTACATAAATTGGAGACCCTGGAATTTATTGTAAGGAAAAACGGAAGCTGCTGTAATTTGTTGACAAATAAAGTTTGAGATTCTGTTAACCAAAGATCTGTCTTTTACTGTCGTGTTTGTTCAATAATCTAAAAGAACCAACGAAGAGTCGTTACAATATTATACATAAATAGTATCACATCAGATATAAACAAAATTAACATAAAACTTTTTGCTGATGATACTTTATTTTTCGTTGGAAACAAATCAATAGCTCAAGGAACTAGAACTATGAATGACCAGTTAACACTATTAAATGAATGGTTAAGCTATCACAAATTGAAATTAAATGTCGATAAAACAAAGTGTATGATTCTTCATAACTCATCAAATGAGGCTAGAGGACTCAAACTTCAAATTGCTGGAAAACAGATTGAATTAGTAGAAGAAATTAAATATTTGGGTGTTATAATTGACAATAAATTGAACTTCAAGAGTCACATTGGTTATGTAAAAAAAAAAGTAGCAAAAAAAATATCACTCCTTGCTCGTATAGCTAAAAAAACATCAAAAGAAACAAGGTTACTCTTGTATAAAACTTTAATTGAACCACATTTCAACTACTGTTCAACTATGCTTATTATGTGTAATAATGATTTAATCTCACAACTACAAAAAATGCAAAATCGGGCAATGCGTGTAATTTTACGATGTAATTCGCGAACTAGCATAGATGTGATGTTAAGAGAACTTGACATTACAAGTATTGCGCAAAAATCTTACATTGCGCTCATATTATTTATTTTTAAAATGAAACATCAACTATTGCCACCTTACTTAAATAAATACATGGTTTATGGACGAGAATTATATCTTTATAACTTAAGAAATAAAAATGATTTTCGGCTCCCAAAACTAGGCTCAACATTTGCTCAAAATTCTCCAATTTATCAGGGACTAAAAATATTCAATTCCCTACCAATGGAATTAAAATTCGAAGATAACCTTAACTCTTTTAAAAGAAAATGTAGAGAGTATATTGTGTCTAAAGTTATGCTAAAGTTATCTGATTTGTCTAATTAATTATTAATATTTGATAATGTGTTTGTTATTTGTAGTAGCTCTTTTTTCTTTTTTTTGCTTTTGAGTTTTTAATATTCAGATATACTTATAAACGAATGTATTAGCAAAGCTATCTATATATATAAATAAATAAAGGTAACTGAAATATTAATTAAGTGATCCAAATTCGAAAACTTCAACCAACGTATTAGCTCATAATACCAAAGCTTTCCACTACCCGTCAAAATAATATTGATATTTTGCAAGTTTGCAATAATTTTCGGGGATCCTTCGGTTAGAAATTAAATCCACGAAACTTTAAAATCACAAGTAACTCTTAAATTAATTAAGACTTAAGATTCGATTAACTAATGCCCAATATATTGAGTCGTCTATCACTGGCAATAAATTTCTTTATCATCGCACGATGGAAACAGACGTCTTTTATTAAACAAAAAATTTTGACTTAAGAAAACTGTATAAATTATGTGACAGTATAAATACATTCCTAATGTAAATGTCCCGTAAATATACGGTAAGTATATAAGTTCTCAATAAAATAAAGTTTTGTAATTAATCTGTAATTGTAAAAATACATTTACAAGGCCAACGTTTAGTATATTTACAATGTAGCTATAAGCTCTCGTAGACTTTACACAAAGTAGTCATTTTGTAGAAGTAATAATACAGTTACATAGTACATAATCAGAAACGTTACATTTGAAGCTATAAGTTTACTACTACACTGTAGCTTTACTGTGTACAATCAGAAACAATATTTTGTAGAAGTATAAATACCGCAACCTATTTTGAGTACAGTATGTGTTCCGTAAATAAAACAACAATAGTTTGTGACTATAATATATACAAAATGTTACTTGGGCAGGAAAGCCAACTCCAAATTCTCCTCCTTTTTGGTGACCGCAATAATAAAGAGTGTATCCTTTCGCTGTTTCATGGATTCCACTGCCGGACCATCTTAGTTCTTATAATGCAACTATATCCAGTGTGTAGCTCTCGACTTGTTGAGTGAGTTTTAGGATATCTCCTGGTCTTCTTAGGCTTAGCACGTTCCAGGTTCCCATTTTTAAATCGTAGTCCGGGTACAGTTTTCGAGGTCATTCCAATAATGAATCCGAGATATTCCGAGGCCTGTGTACAGAATTCATGACAATAATTTTTTTACGGAAATGGGGTGTTAGCCTTTCGCCCAACCCAAATTTTCTGCAAGCTACCCCTAACATGGAGAACAGACGTTTTCTACACATTTATATAGCGAGCCGCTTGATCGAAGACAGACGCCCGCTCCAAGCCGCCCCTAACATGGAGAACAGACGCTTGAGTTGCAATGGCTTTATGGCACCAATTACTCGCCATGGTGCAGAATCATTGAGTATAAGCAGTATTTACTCTGCCCCTCTCAACTACACCAACCTAATTCTGTTAGCGTTACCCAGGTAGAACGGCATGGACGTAGAATTTCGGATTTTTGCTACCCGATGATAATATGCCCACGATAATATTATATAAATGTATTTTTATTTATTAAGGATTTTACTTTCATACGGTATAAAACGTAAATAATTGTGCGTTTTATACTATACGTTTTATACGTACGTATAATACATGTTTTATATATTTTTTTTTTTTATTCAAAGTTAGGCATGTTTAGTGTTAATTATAATAAATTATAAGTTAACGTCTCTGAATATCCGAAGATACCATGCCAACTAGGGATAAGAATCGAATGCAAATTAAGTTTCTCTGAGAAATTTATGAACGCCAACTTTAAACCGCTGAGAATTAAAGTCATCTGGGAAAACCCACGAAGGTAAGGTATTCCAAAGATGAGAAACTCTGTTAAAAAAGTCACGTTGGAAGGCTACAGTTCTATACCTACTTATTTGAACCGTATAAGGATGGGCCGCTAAAGTTGCTCTGGTGTGACGCGATAGGTTTGCAGAGTTAGGTAAAATCGATTTAATCTCTTCCGAAGTTCGTTCATCCATAATATATTTGTAAAAAATAGTCAAATCAGCAACATTTCTTCTGTGCTGCAAAGAATCAAGATGGTTAGTAAGATTTGAGTTACCGATAAGTTTAATAGCTCTTCGCTGTACAGAATCAAGGAAATTTAGACTACTCAAGTATGCTCCACCCCATATATGAGAACAGTATTCCATGCAGGGACGTATAAAAGATTTATAAACCAAAAGAAGCTGTTCGCTATTGAAAAACCTACGACATCGCCCCAAAAATCCTAACTTTTGAACAGCATTCTTAGCCAGATTAAAAACATGAGAATTCCACTTCATATTATTTTCAATCTCAACTCCTAGAAGTCTGACAGACTCATTCTCCAAAAGATTTTTGGAGCCAAACGTTAATGGAAAAGGATTGGGTGTCGTTATTCTAGAAAAATGACAAACCTGTGTTTTGCTTGTATTGAATTCAACACTGTTAGCAATACCCCAATCCATAATTGTTTTAAGATCAGTGTTAAGCGAATCTATCAATTTTGATCTACAGTCACTAAGCGCTAAGGGTGTACATAATTTCGGTGCTTCATGAGACGCATGAAGCGTGCTATCATCAGCAAAACTATGTATAGGATGAACCGTAGAATCTAACAAATCATTAATATAGATAAGAAAAAGAGTAGGTGACAAAGCGGAACCCTGAGGAACTCCTGCATTAGTTGAAAAAGTATTCGATGACACACCAACTTCATTGACCCGAAATTTTCGATCAGATATAAAGCTCTGTGTCCAGGATATAAGTTGTTCATCTAAACAATAGGATCTCAATTTGCATATAAGGTTGTTATACCATACTTTGTCAAATGCCTTGGAAATATCAAGAGCAACACCGAAAGTTTCTACAAAGTTCTCAAGCGACTTATTCCAGACATGAGTGACAAAAGACAGTAAATCTCCCGTCGCTCTTCCCTTTCGAAATCCGTATTGTCTTTCATTAAGTAATTTTGAAGACTCTAAGAAACTCATTAAATTAAAATTTACATATTTTCATATGTTATCGTATTATACGTTGCAACCCTGATTCAATGATTCAATGACGTACAGGTAGCGATACTTCCTTATATATTTATTCAATGTTTAAAGTCAAACTATTTTGAAACTCAAATATCGACATCGTTGTTTAATGAAGATTATCTTTTATAATTACGCTAAGCTTAATTCTTATATATAGGGGTTGTCTTGCAAGACTAATCTGTAGTTTTTCTAGTCAGACTGGTCTTTAGTTTGTTTTTTCCAACCTATTATATTGCCAAATAACCTTGTTATTTCAATTTATTTTGTAGATTAAATGAAATATGTTATAAAAATTTTGTAATTTTAATTTTATTTAGTTTACATGGTTTTACATTTATTATTTGAAAGGCACATTCTTGTGTTTTGTGATGAAGACGATTCGTTATACAAGTTTGAACCAGTTTAATGTTTTTCCACAACAGCTTTTACAGTTATTGGTTATAGTTTATGGCTGTGGCCCATTTCTCGATGAAATTGAAATTGAATCTGCAAATCGACTAAACAATTTCAATATACTCTGCTATCCTACTTGAGTAAATTTTGACAGATTGTATTGAAATTCAAATAATATTTGTTTTCCAATAATTATATTTTCGAAATTTAATTTTTGTGGAAGGAAATAAAGCAAAACAAAAAATCATATTACAGCGCGAAACGTCAAAATTTTAATTTCATCGGCATTTTTGAGAAATGGGCCACGGCTATTATGTGAAGCTATGGTGGAAGTACAATAAATAAATAAGCTAAAATATAGTACAATAATGTAAAAAATAATACTTACAACCTGATATTATAATTTGCTAATCAAAATTTAATTATATAATTACACGTGATCACGTGTATGCAATAGGTTGTTGACATTTAAGCTGAACAAAAATTTACAGAAAACTAGAAATATAGTTTTGATTTCCATCGCATTTATTAAAATATAATGTGGCGCTATGAGAAATAATAGTCTGTCTCGCTTTACCTAATGGACTCTTATGAATAGTAACCGACTAATAACATGTTACAAGTAAAACTTTGGTGGGAAGTATGCAAAATATAATCTTTTACTATCACAAAAAAATAAGCTAACAATATTGGATTTCAGATATGAACCGCCTTTATAAAGAAATTATAGCGATGGGATACTGGTAGTTGCTTTGTGCAGAGCGACAAAGTCACTTGTACAAGAAAATACATGATGTTGTTAAGTGAAAATAATTTTAAGATTTATTTTATGTTAATTTACGGTTTAAGGTAATTTTCAAAAATTTTACGCATCGGAAAAAAATTATTTATGTGTCCTATAGTGGAATGTAATTAAGGTGTTTTAAGGTTTAATTTTACAACCCGTTTTACTTCAAAGTGACAACTTTGAATTTCTATATGTTATATTACTAAAAATGTCAAAGACCAACGCTAAAAAGTGTTCATTAATGTAATTTTGTTATTTATTATATCTATTTTATTTACAAGTTTAACAGCAGTAGCTGAAGTTCGTGTTCGTAATTTTCCAAACAATTTTAAGCTTGGAATATCAACATCATCGTATCAAGTAGAAGGTGCCTGGAATATTGATGGTAAGTGTTTTCTTTTGACATTTAATCGCTTGCAGCGACCTATTGCATTTGAATCTTAACAGAACATAATTACTAGTAAAAATGTTTGAGTGGTCCATAAATTTATTGGATCAACAACGGCTTAATTATCTATCTTTTTGGCAACAACGAATTTAAAAGTTAAAAGTACTAATCCAAGAATTTCTTTCTTAGACGATATCTTTTTTTTTCCATTTATGTTTTTCTAAACCATTTTTGAAAACCCCGCTGTTTGTGTTGAGCAATACGATGATTTACTATAATCTGTTTGCATGCTAAATTTTTGTTCATTATAACTTGTGGTTTGGAAATGTTGCTCTCGAGCCAGGGTTCCTGTTACGATTTGTGTGGGTGGCCTATGACAATTTCAAACTGACGAAGCTCTGTAATTGTTGAATAAAACCTATATGATTGCCTGTCAATAATACTATAAAAATTAAAAGGGTAGATAGCTTTTAAATTAGATCAGTCTCCAAGTTAACTAGGACTATATAGCTCCATCTACGAAGAAAAGGGTGTAACCTGAATTTACTTCTGATACTTATTATTTTTTAATTATTATGATGGAATCACCTAGGTAGCAGCAACGTAATATAGTCTACGCACAAACGAATCGTAAAACACATTTTACATCCTCGTTATCTGAAAGTTGAACTTAACGCCCGTAAAATAAAAGCTCGTTGCTATATAAAACATTAGTGTATTTTTCTACTTTGCCGCCCGTAAAAAAATCGCCAGGAAAAAAATCATAAAATTAGAACAAACAATAACAATACAATAGTAATTTACATATCGAGGGCTGAAAATAGAAGATTACGCCAGCGGTTCATATTGAAGCCCGACGCAAAGCGAGGGCTTTTATTGAACCAAAAGCGTAATCTTCCTTTCAGCCTGAGTGTATATACAACGTTTTACGCACAACTGCACAACTTTATTGTAGTATAAATCAATTTTTGAATTTTTTAAACTCGCGTAATCATAGACATTTTGAAAATTATGCTAAACATGTCATGATTTTCTCTATAAACTTCATACAATAATTTATTTGTTTGTTCTTATTTTATGAATATTTTACGGGTGATTATTTTACGGGCGGTAAAGTAGAAAAATATATTAATATTTCATATAGCAACGGGATTTTATTTTACGGATATAAAGTTCAACTTTCAGCCACGATAACTAGGATGTAAATAGTATATAACATATTTAGACTCAAATGTCATTCTATAATTAACCAAAAAGTTTTAATTCAATACTTGATGTCACTATTTTAACTATGACATTAGTGACATTATTACCTTATGGTTAACCGTGGTTAATTTCGAAACGCACCCCTGATGAGTTTTCGTATATGAAAGAAATGAAACATTCAACTTGCAAAAATAGTACATTATTTAATTAGGAGCTAAAGTGATACTTTTTGTGTTGAGTCTATAGTTTGACAATTATAGATGAAACACAAAAAGTCACTTTAGCTCCGAATTAAATACACTATTTTTTCGGCAAACGTTTATATTTTTTATAAATATGAAATTAATACATCAAACTTTTTATAAATATGAATTTGTATCGTCATAATTACTTCCAAAAAAGAGAAAAAAACATTTAAATATGTATGAATAAATTTTTTTTATCAAAGCAGCCTTTTCAAAATTTCATAATATGAGAATCACCTTATATTTTGTTGTCATGGTTATACAATATGTTTGAAAAAATAACAAACTAACAAAAAACAAATGCTACTTTACAGCCTCCGTAATATAAAATAAAAATGGCGTTACTTTTACTGTCGCTAGACGTTACTTTTGCTTTAAGGCTAAAAAGTAAGACTTTAGCTAACTCCCTAGCGGCAGTAAAGTTAAACTTTACAGCCGTTTGCCGAAAAACCATATTATTAAAGTTACTAAAGTCATCCACTTTCAAATCTATCTGGTGCATTTTGGCAAAGTAACAATTGGGGATGAAGGGTTCTTTATCAGCTATTCGGCAAGTGTAAAACGTAACAGCAGGTATTTTAAATTTTAATATCGATGTAAAGTTATTTTATTTCAAATTTCGGTTTTTGTAAAAAAGAGCATCCCAAAACTTTTTATTCATATTTATACAAACTGTTGGGTTTTGTTCGGCGCTATAATAGACCGTAGAGTCTACATGCCAGGACAAGTTCTGTCTCGTGCAACTAGGGTATACAATGTCTATTATCGTGTACCCGGATATTTTTGGGTTTTT
Organism: Diogma glabrata; assembly: GCA_963693315.1. Taxonomy (NCBI): domain Eukaryota; kingdom Metazoa; phylum Arthropoda; class Insecta; order Diptera; family Cylindrotomidae; genus Diogma; species Diogma glabrata. Next base: position 34,468,720 of record OY856187.1, on the reverse strand, counting down.
CCACATACTCGACTACCCGGGTGTCTCCATTAACTACCCGGATAATTTGATCGACCGTAAAATTTTGATTTTCAACAAGCAATCAAAAGATTCCTAATTTGAATTAGTATTGATTGGGAAGTAGAACCTAGAACTTTTTAAGACTTAATGGACCTAGGCCTTAAGAGGAGTCAATGTGTTGTTGTGGCTCATATTGTAAGTCCTATTACACAACACATTTTATTAAAAAAATTATCAGTCAAAAGTAAATTCAGTAAATTCTCAAGTGAACAGCATTTGGGAATAAGCAAATTTTATTCTGTTCAACCAAAATGTTGTACCTGTGTGTCTGATATTGTAAGGAAATACATAATTTTTTTTTTTTTTTTTTTTTTTGTACTTTTACTTTATTTATTTTAATTCTTAGTACATAATATGAAATAAAATATTTAGGAGTTCAATATATTATACTTTGCAAGCGAAAAAAAACCTTTCTAGAATTTAACCTAATATTTACAACTAAAACTAAAACTATAACTAACTACAACTATAACTTTAATCTACTTGGTAATCTACTTGTTAATAATCGTGATTATTTTCTTGGTGAATGACTAGGATTGGTTCAACTGGTTTAATCCTGGGTTATTTAAAATTGGTAGGTTTTGGTAGAACTTGTTCTTGCGTTTAAGAATAAGGTCATCTATTGAATCGATATTATCTATTTTGTGGAGATGATAGGTGGAGTAATGCCACGGTTTGTTATATTAGTTAATTGTGTGTGTACTTCAGTCAATATAGAATAATTAAACAATTATTTCGTTATTTTGCCGACGTTTCGCCTTCGTTTGGAAGCTTCCTCAGGGCACTATTTATTGAAAATATATAATTACAAAACTTAGAAAATTATTTTTAAAAAAATAACAAGAAAAAATAATACTAAAAATTAACAAAAAAAAACATTTAGTTCTTACATATAACATTAATTGTTAGTTATATATCATTTTTAATATTTTATAGTTTGTTATATATCATTTTTAATATTTTATTTTGCGCTCTCTGTAACCTTTGTTTATGGACTTTAGCACAACATTCCCAAACTGGAATGCCATATGTAAGTTTAGGTATGATTACCGATTTGAATAAAATCAGCTTGTTTTTTATAGACAATTTGGATTTTCTATTTATAAAAGGATACAACATTTTTATAACATTGTCCATGTTTGAAACTCGTTCGGAAATATGGTTAGAAAAGTTTAGTTTTTTATCCAACGTTACCCCTAAATATCGTACGTTTTCTGACCAGGGAATAGTTTGAGTTCCGATTTTTATCTCGCCGTTGGGAAGATTGGTTGGTTTCCTCTTCCGTGTAAAGAAAATGGCTTGGTATTTTTCTACATTTACTTTTATTTTCCATCGGTTGAAATAATCGTTTGTTTCAGAAATCGCAGTTTCGATGAATTTTGTGATTGTGTTTGGGTTTTTAGATGATGTGTAAATAGCTGTATCGTCAGCAAAAAATGAGTATTCGCAGTTTGTATTACGAGGAAGATCGGAAGTATAGATATTGTAAAGCAGAGGACTAAGTACTGCTCCTTGTGGTGTACCGGATGGAATAGTAAAAGTCTTGGATTTTACACCGTTTATTGTTACGTTGAAACGTCTGTTCTGCAGAAAACTTTGAACTATCTTAATGAGATATACTGGAGTTTGTAAAATATATAATTTATGGAGAAGACCATCGTGCCAAACACTATCGAAGGCTTTCTGTATATCTAATAGAATCATTCCCACTGATAGTTTATTTTTGAGCTTTTGCTCAATAGTTTTGGTTACTCTTACTAATTGATGGTTGGTAGAATGGCCATTACGGAAGCCAAATTGTTCGGGTGGTATAATATTCATGGATACTGCAACTTGATTAAGTCGAGTAAAAATTACTTTTTCAAAAAGTTTGCTTATACTACTTAAAAGACTGATAGGTCTATAGTTTGCTGGATCTGTAGCGTCTTTTTTAGGTTTGCGTATTGCAATAACACTCGCGTGCTTCCAACTAGATGGAAAGTAGCCTATTTTCATGCAAGCATTGAATATATGAGAGAGTGCAATGAATACAATTCTAGGGCACCTTTTCAACACTTGGTTGTGGATGTTATCAGCTCCGCAGGCTTTGCGATTTTGTAACTTTTGGACAATTGCATGCAACTCCTTGTAAGTTGTCTCAACGCTAGTCCAAGTAGTGATTTATTCGATCAATAGATTTAGAAACTTTTTCATTGGTTTGGGGATCGTTCATGTTTTGGTTATTTAGATGTGTTTGGAAAAATATTTTTCCTATTGCTTCACATTTTTCTTTAGGGGTAACAAGTATTTCGTTACGTATCTTAAGTGGCGGAATACTTTTAGGTGGTTTCCCAACTATTTTATTTAGTTTCCATAGTTTGGTTGATCCCGGAGTTAGAGATTGCAGAAGTTGCCCCCATTTTTGGTTTCTGATAGCAGAAATATTCCTGCTAATTACTGCATTGAGGTTATTGTAAATTATTTTGTCCATTGGGTTTCGCAATCGTTGCCATTTTCGACGTACATTGTTTCGTATTTTCATGAGCTGAAGAATCTCATTTGGCAGTTGGTTATCTCTATGTTTTACTGTTTGTTTAGGTATATATTTTTCTTGTGCGGTAAAAATGAGATTGGTTAAGCTTTTTATTTCAACATCAATCCCGTCAGGAGTGTTTAATCGACTTTCGATGTCGGTCAAATTAATTTTATTTTTGAGAAAAAGATATAGAGATGCCCATTTGGCATTAGTAAAGCAATACCGATTTGTTGTGTTTACATTTCTTTGTAAGGGTGTATCAAGAATATCAAAAACTACAGGCAGATGGTCAGATGACAGCTCTGTTTTGGTTATAGGTTTAGTAATGGGTTGTTGAATGTTATGTAGAACTAAATCAAGAGTTGAAGGATTTATGCGTGGAGAATTGGGGTAATATGAAGGAGTGTCAGGAAATTCAATATTAAAACTTCCTCTATTCAGTTCGTCAAAAAGTGCTTTACCTGCTCGATTCGACCTTTGGCAGTTCCAAACTCTATGTCGACTATTTAAATCGCCACACAAAACAAAGTTTTTACCATTACACGTTAATTTTCGGATATCCCGTTTAAATTCCTTGATTTTATCAACGTCGACTTTTGTGCCCGGAAAATAGCAGGAGATAAAGTCTATCTGACCAAATTGAGTCTCCACCATTACTCCGATCGATTCAATGACCGATGTGTTAAAACTAGGTAATAAAGAATGTTTAATGCTACGTTTTATAATTATCAGTACCCCACCGCCAGGCTGTAGAATCCTGTCATTTCTATAATTTCAATTTCAATTTCAATTTCAATTTGAGTTTGTTTGTTTTCGCATTACTGTGGTTTTCGTATGTATGTTTTTCATTGATATTTCTCTATGAATTAAAATGGCAAAATTATCCATCAGCTATGCGAACATAAGAGGATTGAATATAAACCTTAATTCAGTCCATCTTTTTCTTGAAACTATGAAACCTGATATTTTGTTTTTAACAGAAACGATTATCAGTGCGCGTGCTGTGACCTTAGATAAAAACAAATACCTTTGTCCCAATTATGAACTTGAATCCTCATTCTACATTAAGCATGGAGTTTGTGCTTATATTAGGGATACTATACCATATGTGAGATTAAATAAATTTGAATTAAATGCAAAATTTCACAATATGGTGTCACTAAAAATTAGTTGCCCAAGTCAAACGCTGTTTGTCTTTGGACTTTACCGTTCACCTAATTCACCTGAGAACTCTAATTTATTTCATGACTTATCTGAGAAAATAGATAGGTTGGTTGAGTATCCTAATGCAAAGTTTATAGTCCTTGGGGATTTTAATGTCCACAATAAAGAATGGCTTACACACAGCTCTAAGACTGACGAGGTTGGTAGACAGGCTGAGTTGTTTGCTCTTTATCACAATTTTACTCAAATAATAGACCAGCCAACCAGAGTTCCTGACATTCCTGGTCAAAGTAGTAATTTGCTTGATTTATTTTTGACAAACGATCCATATCTGGTTCAATTTAAAATATCAGAACCATTGGGTGGTTCAGATCATAATTTGATCTCCACACAACTAAATATACAAATTCCAAAACAATTTAAAGCGAATCCACGCAATGTTTGGGATTACAAAGCTGCGGATTGGCAAGGACTTAAAAGTTTTTTTAGATGTTTTCCTTGGAAACGCTATTGCCTTACCGGCCAAGACCCAGACATAGCTGCATCAAATTTTTCTGAAACTGTAATTGATGGTATGCACAGATTTATTCCTAATAAATTGATCATTCCGAAAACTGATCTATGGTTTTCTAGTAAATGCAAAAAAGCTATAAAAGTTAAAAAAAGGCTTTTCGAAAGTTTAATCAAAACAAACCGATGAAAACCTTAGACAGTACCGTAAAGAGAGAAATTTATGTCGTAAGTTAATAGATGAAGAGAAACATCTATTTAATAGGAAAAAAGCATCTAAATTCGCAGAACATCCGACTGGTTCACGCAATTTCTATAAAGCCGCAAAGCCTGTCCAAAGCAACTTTTGTAAATCTTCCCTACCGCCTCTTGTTAATAGAGATGTCCCTATCATTGATCCAAAAGAGAAAGCTAATTTGCTTGGGCATTATTTCTCTTTAAATTCTACTTTAAAAGAACCTAATTTCCAACCTAAACCTATTTCTAAAGTTTCTTATAAAATGAGGCGGATAATTTTTCGGAAAAACATTGTTCGAAAAATGCTTTTAAAAATCAATACTAACAAAGCAACAGGCCCTGATTTTATTCCTCCGATTATACTTAAAACATTTGCTAGGGAGCTAGCACCAATCCTCACTAAAATTTTCTATTTATCATATAAGAAAGGAATTTTTCCTGAAATTTGGAAAATGGCTAGTGTACAGCCAGTTTCGAAAAAGGGCAGTAAGACTGATCCTACGAATTACAGACCCATTTCAATTTTATCGGTAGTTGCTAAAATTTTTGAGAAATATGTCAATTTTAATTTAATGAGCTTCTTAGAGTCTTCCAAAATTATTAATGAGAGACAATATGGATTTCGAAAAGGAAGAGCGACGGGAGATTTGCTGCCTTTTGTCACTCATATCTGGAACAAGTCGCTTGAAAACTTTGGAGAAACATTCGGTGTTGCTCTTGATATTTCCAAGGCATTTGACAAACTTTGGCATAACAACCTTATATGCAAATTGAGATCCTATGGTTTAGACGAGCAGCTTATATCTTGGACACAGAGCTTTATATCTGATCGAAAATTTCGCGTCAATGTTGACGGTGTATCATCGAATACTTTTTCAACTAATGCAGGAGTTCCTCAGGGTTCCGCTTTGTCACCAACTCTTTTTCTTATCTATATTAATGATTTGTTGGACTCAACGGTTCATCCTATACATAGTTTTGCTGATGATAGCACGCTTCATGCGTCTCATGAAGCACCTAAATTATATAAACCCTTAGCGCTTAGTGAGTGTAGGTCAAAATTGATAGATTCCCTTAACACTGATCTTAAAACAATTATGGATTGGGGTATTGCTAACAGTGTTGAATTCAATACAAGCAAAACACAGGTTTGTCATTTTTCTAGGATAACGACACCCAATCCTTTTCCATTAACATTTGGCCCCAAAAATCTTTTAGAGAATGAGTCTGTCAGACTTCTAGGAGTTGAGATTGAAAATAATATGAAGTGGAATTCTCATGTTTTTAATCTGGCTAAGAATGCTGTTCAAAAGTTAGGATTTTTGGGGCGATGTCGTAAGTTTTTCGATAGCGAACAACTTCTTTTAGTTTATAAATCTTTTATACGTCCCTGCATGGAATACTGTTCTCACATATGGGGTGGAGCTTACTTGAGTAGCCTCAACTGCCTTGATTCTGTACAGCGTAGAGCTATTAAACTCATTGGTAACCCAAGTCTTACTAACGGTCTTGATTCCTTGCAGCACAGAAGAAATGTTGCCGATTTGACTATATTTTATAAATATATTATGGATGAACGAGCTTCTGAAGAGATCAAATCGATTTTACCTAAATCAGCAAACCTTTCGCGTCACACCAGAGCAAACGTAGCAGCGCATCCTTTTACAGTTCAAATAATTAGGTGTAGAACTGTAGCCTTTCAACGTGACTTTTTCAACAGAGTCTCTCATCTTTGGAATGCCTTACCTTCCTGGGTTTTCCCCGATGAATTTAATCCTCAAGGCTTTAAAGTTAACGTTCATAAATTTCTCAGAGAATCTTAATTTGCATTCCATTCTTATCCCTAGTTGGCATGGTATCTTCGGATATTCAGAGACGTTAATTTATAATTTATTATAATTAACACTAAACATGCCTAACTTTGAATAAAAAAAAAAAAAAAAATATGAATTATTACCAGGAATTTTAATATTAGGTTTGAGCCAAGTCTCATTCACCAAGAAAATATCCAAGTTATTTGAATCTAAAAAATAAAACAATTCATTAATTTTGTTACAAATACTTTTAGCATTCCAGTAACCTATTTTTAGAGAGTTACTGTTCATTGCAATAGTAGAACTACTTAACTGGAGTGATTCGTTGAAATTATTTACTTCTTCCATATAAATATTTAAATGACATTTGAACAACTACACGTAGTTGATCTTCTGCAGTATTGCAAGTTGCCACAGATGATAAGATGTCTGGAATAATTTTCATTAGCTCCTCAGTTGTAAAGAGATTATTATTTGGTATCGCTGTCTTTGTATTAAAAACGGGCTGAAAATTAGAAAAGAAACGCTTTCTTGTCTCACCACTATGCTTATTTGGTAACTCTGGAAAGTTGTTTGGTTGATTGATAATTGAAAAGGTTGGATTGCGCCTATTGGATTCTGATCTATGTTGAACGTTTTGTTTGAGTTTTATATAAGAACTTCTGCTGATACATTCAGCACTATTTGAAGCATGATGAGCCCCACAATTAGCACATTTGTAATTCCTTTTTTCTTGATCAATTTCAAGGAGATGACATGAACTAGTTTCATGTGATTTGTAACGTTCGCAATATTCGCAAAACAATAATAAAACCAAATTCATCTTCGTTTTCTAATTCAATAAAAATGTATTTCACTAGTTTCCGTTCATTTTTACATTAATAATAATTTTAAAATTTTCTAATACTTAACTGCTAGTTAAATTTCGAATATACTATAAAAAGCAAACGAACGTACTCAATTTCATTTCCAATTCTAACGAACAGATGTCGTTGCTAATCTTTGTTGAATTTTTAGTATTACACGATTTGTTTTGACATCGGAAGATGGTAAAATCAAAAAATCACATTTTTTTTTGGTTGAATGATTCGATGTTAAAAATTGCATATAAAAAAGTAGATTCATTCCAATTTTGTTTACCAAAAAGCGATCATCTTAAAAGTAAAAGAAAAAATAATAATTAAAATTTTGTGAAGATCGCATTGAGTAAGTTTTTCTCAATTTTTAATTTTATCTATTAGATATAATAGAAAAGTGTAGTAATCAGAAAGGATATCTCTGATAAAATTTTTACCGAACGGTATAAGAATATAAAATGTACATTTTTGGTATACCTGTCAAATTCAATAAACAGAAAACAAAAGAAAATTTAGACGGACTTCTTTTTTGTGTGGTTCGCCCTATTGTGGCTGAAAAGGTGGCTGATTATCTTGTAAAGTTTTGTTAAATAATTATTGGAGCTATTGTGGCTGAAAAGGTGGCTGATTATTTTGTAAAGTTTTGTTAAAGAATTATTGGAGATATTGTGGCTGAAAAGGTGGCTGATTATTTTTGTAAAGTTTTGTTAAAGAATTATTGGAGATATTGTGGCTGAAAAGGTGGCTGATTATTTTTGTAAAGTTTTGATAAAGAATTATTGGAGCTATGGTGGCTGAAAAACTAAAGTTGATATATGTTTTGGAAAGCTGAATTGGATACTATGAATATACCTATATATATAGGGGAAAGAAGTTACTTAAACAAGAAAAGGGGAGACCATCTTTAACAATCAACAACTTAAGCTAAGTTTTTGTTTTTGAAGTAAAACTTCTTTAGGCGCGTTATGAAAATTTTGCAACGGAAGTTCAATACTGTTTGCAACCAACAAATTTGACAAATTTGACACTTTAACACAAATCCCAATCTATTATTTTAAATTAATAATTAAAAAACAAAAGAAAAAGAAATAATAATTTAAATAGTTTATTTATATTGAATTAAAAGAGAATTATACAAATAAATGGATAGTTCAGCAATACAAAAAAATAGTTTATTTATATTGAATTAAAAGAGAATTATACAAAAAAGGGATAGTTCAGCAATACAAAAAAAACCAAGTAGAATTAGATCATTTTAAATCTGCTCAAAAAGGTATTGAGAAAATTAGGAATCTTGTGTGGGAGATTCGTGCAGATTAATCATTTTTATTTATAATTCAAGATTTTACAAAATTAGTTCAACAACGGCAACTATTAGATGGTCAATTAAATGAAAATTAAATGAAAATAAAAATGTTTTGGATGAGTTAACACTTTTAGGAGAAACCAATAAGGTTCGAGATCGAATCTATTAAACTATGACTTACAATTTTATTTACATTAATTCATTTTTATTTAGGTCTATAAACTGTACGGTCCAGTTCTTGTAAAAAAAGATCTTGAAAAAAGTCGACAGAATGTAAATAAACGTATTGATTACGTAAATAAAGAAATAAAACGTTGTCAGGAATCATTGATCGTATTAGAAAAGAAGCAAAACAAACATCGTAAAAAATTTACAAAAACTTCAACAACAATATCAAGTTGCTGTTGCAATGAAACAAGTTGCTGTTGCAATGAAAAAAAATCATTTACTTTTTTTCTCATTCAAAATTTTATATTGCATATAAATACAAAGAATATAAAGAATGAGCAAACATTTTTTGAAAATTTTGGTGAAGGAAATCGAAACAAACAAAGAATTGCTAGAAACGGTCCACAATTTAGAAAAATATTAATTAAATGCTGAAAAAGTTCCTATGTCTTGAAATTTCTATTAATTTATATTTTTATATTATAAATTTTTTATTTATTTTAACTATATTAGGCATATTAAACTTGTTACATATGTGATATTTTTTTATAATTTAAATATTTAATTATATTAGTCCCTGGGCCCACGTCGATTTCATATGATGATTACCACATATTTTATACTTCGTGAGGCGTCTGTCCTTGACGAGCCCGGAATCTTCTGTTCTGCCATTTTTCTCGATTCAGCCGCTTTTTCGTTCGGCAGGCTCCGAAAAATGCCGATTGAACTGACATTTTGGTATTTTTGGGTTTTCGGACTAGACAATAGCAGACAAGTTTTTGTCGGACAAGGTTACCCTCGTGTTCTAAAACAAATTTCCCCCATAGTTAAAAAAATAAAAAATTACAAGATCCCGAGCAATCGGCATTTTTCTGAGCTTTCCGAACGAAAAAGCGGCCGACTGGAAGAAAATGGTAGAACAAAAGTTTTCGGACTCATCAAGGACAGGCGCCTCATGAAGTATAAAATATGTGGTAATCATCAAATGAAATCGGCGTGAGCCCAGGGACTATATGCAATTTAATTGACTGAAATACAATCCTAAAGAAAAGCCATGATGTGTTTCTGTATAATATTCCGTATAGATGCGTATAATACTATTTCAAAAAACATATAAGGTGATGAGACACAATTAAAATATCCACCAGTTGGCATTAAATGTTTTTGTGTCAACATTTGCAACATCATTTTTTCTTAAATTAATAAAAATTAAATTTGTTCGATACTGTTGAATCCAAGCGAATAAAAATAAACTTATAAATGGTCAACCATAGAATAATTCCATTGAATGTATTGTTAACTTTGTAGTCATTGAACCTGAAACGATATTTCAAATTAATATAATGTAAAAAAAATAGAGTTTGAGACAAACCATTTTCATTCCTCACAAATCCTTGCGCTTCGGATAAAATTATCAAAATAAAACCATAATAATGGAAATAACCAACCAAATACTGTATCAAATTTATTTGCATGTTGATGAAAATATTTGAATAAAATTCGTTTAGTCGTAAACATTGTAAAGTTATTAGAAAATTCTGAATTGATTTTGACATTTTTTCTTAAATAAATAATTCTTAAATTAATAAAAATTACGTTTGTTCGATACTGTTGAATCCAAGCGAATAAAAATAAACTTATAAATGGTAAACCAGAGAATAATTCCATTGAATATATTGTTAATTTTGTTGTCATTGAACCTGAAACGATATTTCAAATTAATATAATGTAAAAAAATAAGTTTAAAACAAACCATTTTCATTCTTCACAAATCCTTGCGCTTCGGGTAAAATTATCAAAATAACACCATAATAATGAAAATAACCAACCAAAAAATACTTTATCAAATTTATTTTGCATGTTGATGGAAATATTTGAATAAAATTTGTTTAGTCCTAAACATTGCAATGTTATTAGAAAATTCTGAATTGATTTTGACATTTATCTAAATTTGAATGCAAACATTAGTTTTGAATATTGTTTTAATAATCTTACTCATGGTGTCTCTACTAGTAAGGAAAAAGAATAATTTTTGTTTTTTTGAAAAATTTGAAAAATTTCGATTGTTAACGAGTGTCGATTAGTTTAGAAAATATTTCACAAAAAAGTGTTTTAAAAAATAATGAAATAGTGTTGTTTAGATTTCAAATGGCTGAATCACAGGAAAATTTTACCCCTGCATCTATAAATAATTATAAAAGAAAAAATCAACAACCTAATTACGCTCTCCAGCCTAAAAAATGTAAGTTTTTATTTAGCTCAACAATATCTCACCAATATTTAAAATTTAATTAATAAAATTGAAGAATTTATATTCCAAACGTTTTATTATTATAGCTAGAAAAGATGAGAAAAAAAATGAAGCTGCGCAAAAAACGAGATTGTATCGTCAGCGTTTATGTGAAAAAAACATTGACTCAAACAGCGGCACAGGTTCTTCAATGATACGTAAGTGTTTGGTTATATATGTGTTTCTTTCTTTGTGTATTTTTTTCAATATATTCAATATATTCATATTCATATTTATAAATAAATAAAAAATACAATTTTAATAGGTTCAAGGGCTCTCACAAATACGGAAAGGTCACAAAAATTACGTTATCTAAGAAAAAAACAATTAAAGGAAAATTCGTCATTGCGTCATAGTGTGTCTCAAAATAACAATGTTAATACTAATGCAGATACTGTGTTGATAAGTAAATATTTAAAAAAAATTTTTTAAACTTTCAAATTTTAAATTAATTAGTCTTTTATTAGCGCTAGAATTTTATTAGCGCTAGAAAAATTTTAGGATGAATCATTTATTGTTTTGTTGTCCTGTGTTATTTTCATTCATAGATGCAAGTAATTCTGTAACTCCTTCAAATAAGCCTACGTCATCTTGGCAAGTTAATAATGAAAATTCGGTGATAATTATTCAAAGATCATATGTTGACCAGACAGCAAAAAATGTCTTACAAGAAAATAATCAATTATTTTATCTACCTTATAAACAGTTCAATTTGCATTTGGATGCTATTTGGATTGATTTCGGTCCAATAGTTTTCTATGATGTGAAAAAACCGTTTTTCAGAAAATTGGAAAAACCCGTATTTTTATGTATTTTAGGCGATTTCGTCAAAACATCTTAATCTGTTTGGATAGTCTGAGTTGTATTATATTGCTATAGATTTTGAAGTGGTCGTATATAATTCTCTATGACTAAAAATATGCCGTTTTTTCAAAAGTTTATTTTTAAATAAAAATATTTGTGCTGATTAAATTTGTTTTGTTAAATAGAAAAATGAGTGCCTGTAATCTTTGCACGCGGTTGAAATAAATTTCTTTTGCTACTGTAACAGGTATTAATAAAAAGATTAAATATAAAACAAATGTGTCATATTGCAATTTAGAGTTGCATTGCTTGATAATATAATTTACAGCATGTCTAATAAAAAGCAATATTTACATAATGTATTACAAAGTCAATTCAATTATTATAATATAATTGAAATATGAAATTAGAAGCTTATGACAAATTTGCTAAATTTATTGAAAAACTGCATCAATTTTTGTACCAAATCTTGTTGTTAAATTAAGTGGACATGTATTCATCGTGAAATTTAATTTGTAATACGTTGTAAAACTTTGTAAAACATGTAAATATGGCTTTTTATTACACATTGTCGTAAATTATATTATCAAGAACATTAGAAAGAAACTCTAAATTTCACTATGACATATTTATATTTTATATTTAATATTTTTAGTAATACCTGCTGCAGTTGCCAAAGAAGTTTTACTTCAACAGCGTGTAAAGATTACGCACTTCATTTTTATATTTTATATATATATATATTTTCGATTTTGAAATTTTTTAAATGCTAGGCTGAACAAGTCGTTTCTTAGATAAGAGATTTCCCAAGTCTGGGTTCGTCGTTGGGGACTAAGTCGCTATCCCGTAGGTTAGTTATATTTTTATTTTTTCTTGAAGTAGTAAAATTGTTGTGTATAAAAGTCCAAGCTATTATATAGCTACTCACAAGAGTTGGCGTTCCGAAACAAAGACCTGGGGCTTTGTAGGGATATTTTTTTATATAGGGCGTTGTCAACCGGTTTGGGTGTTGCCAACCGGTATATTTTTTTAAATTTTTTTTTTGGAAAAATAAAACCAGTTCAGGTTTTAGATATTCTTTTTTAAAATACCGTAATTACGGTAAATAAATTAAATTTTTTTTGTTGTTGTTGTGAATTTTTAGTGCGCAAAATTTTGGCGTAATAATTTATATAATTTTGGGTGCAAATTTTTTGTAAAACAGTTTGGTGTTTTTATATATTCCCTTTTTGGATATATATATATTTATATGTAAAATATACATATTTTTGATAAACCGGTTTGGTTTTTTTTGCATACTGGTACATATTAATATATTAAATATAAGTAATATATTTTATTTTGATAACCTATTGGTTTAAATTGGAATATTTTCGTATTTTCGAACTTTTATATATAATGTACAACTCAATCAGGAGGTTTCAGGGGGGGATAAGTAGGAGTCGGCCAGGGGGGTTTGAGCCCTGGATGAATGAGGTGGAAGAGAGAGAGCATGTGGAGAGAAAGGAGAAAATGAATGAGGCAATGAATGTGGTAGAATGGATGATAAATGTGATTATGAATGAGGTGAAAGATAAAATATTTTTGGAGATAATGGATGATATTTGCGAGGAACAGTATGATGAGATATTGGATGGGATGGTGGCTGAGATAGTGAATGAGGAGTTGAATGGAGTGAATGAGGAGTTGAATGGAGTGAATGAGGAGTTGGATGTAGTGTATGAGGAGGGGAATGAGGAAGTGAATGTGGGCTGGCGTGAAAGGAGACGGGTAAAAAGAAATAGGAGCTCTCACTTGAAGAGGAAGGAGAGGAGGAAGAAGGAGAAGGAGAGTCGCTTGGTCGTGGAGCTGGGAGCTTCCTCGACCAAGAGTACTCAAATAGAGGAGCTGGTTGAGGTGGTTCCCATCTCACCGACCATGCAACAGGTAGAGGAGTGGTCTGGTCCACAGGAGGCCCCTGTTCCTCATTGTATAATTAATTAAAATTAATTATTTTTGCTTGTTTGAAAAAAAAACCGTTTTGGGACAGCAATTTTTTTTTGGAGATTGTTTTTTTTGTGCTGTCATTCGAATTTGTTTTTGTACATATTGTACATATTTGTAAATATTTTTGTAAGTAATTTTTTTGTATATAGTTCCAATGTAATTTTCATTGTACATATTTTCATTGTACATATATTTTTTGGAATAATATTGTACATATTTTCATTGTACATATTTTTTTTATAAATAGTTTTTGGAATTTTTTTTCGTGTACTAGGTTTAATAAATCTCTTTCTCAGCGGTAGGCCTAACAAGCCATCCATGGGGCTTATCCCCTTAACATTGATGTCGTTCTTAGATCGCCTATGGCCATCGGGGTTATGCGATCGAAGAACATTGGTTTCTTCTCTTCATTCGGCGAGGAAGTTCTCAGGGACGAGGAGTTGTGTTGCTGTGTTTGTACTTAGGTGCAAACCAGTAGTACCATTCTTTGCTCAGAGGCTTCTTCGGTGTAATGAGGAGAGGGACCAATTGTACTTTGCTTTCAGGATCAGAGGCTTCACCTCATACAAATTCAAAAAACTTTTCCATTTTTTTCATTTAGTTTTCAATAGAACAATTTTCATAGAGTTTAGGGTTTGAAGTCTGGTGCTCGGGAGCGTTCTTCAACTTTCGCATTAGGTTTAGTTGTAATTTATTTGTAGGTTAAACAAGCACAACTGGGTCAGTAGAAATGGACCTAGTGTCTAATCGTGACAGTTGTGATTGTTTTATTAGGTTGGGGAGAATCTGTTCTGTAGAATCTGGTCGTTAGGGGCTTTTCTAGTCAGTTCTCACATGCATTGTTGGAGTGGGCTCGCGAACGCGATATTTCAAATTTAAATGAAATGGATATTGTACCATACTTACTTTTTAAATTGTCTCCAGACGAATCTTGATTTTGGGAATCTCTTATGATATTAAATAAAAATAAAATAAATCAAACAAATTTTTCAAAAATTAAATAAATAAAATTTTTATTAAATAAATTAAATTTTCGTTAATTAAAATAATTTTAGGTAAATAAATAATTTTTTCGTAATTTAAATAGTTTTAGGTAACTAAATAAATAATTTTTTTTAATTACACAATACATCAAGATATAAATAAATATTTTTTATTTTTTAAAAAAAAAATAAATCAATATTTCAAAGTTAGGACGGTGCATCCAATAAATAAACATTCTTCTAAATATTTTTATTTTTCAATTTTCTTTTAAAAATAAATAAATATTCTTAGGGGTGCTATCGTCAATAACTAATTTTAGGTATATATATATATTTCAGTATATCTGAAATTAAATAAATAAATTATATTTTTACACATACAATATTTTAGGAACTTTTGTAAAAGATTCAGCAAAGATTGGGTACGACGGTGGTCTTTCCTTTTTGTTCCTTTACAAAGGGTGTTTTTACAAAAAGGTTTTTGTGTTTTTTTGAATTGGGGCGTTCGTTGTTTTTTTTCATTTCTTTGCGTTTTACAACTTCCATCGGACGAATTTTTCCGGGCGAATTAACTCCACCTTTTTTCTAGTTGGAATTGGTTTTATTATTGTGGTTGGTATTTTCGAATTCTTGACTTTATAAATTTTACCATCAAAATGTCAAGCCAACTAGACGTTGACCATCCGTTCTATGGTCTGGAACCCACCGAGCTGCAAGTCGAATGTTTGGTTCGGGGTGTGGACTTTAGGGGGGTCGATTGGGCAGAGGAACTGCGAAACCATGGAGATCATGGGTCAGTTCCAATAACAGTGTCTCATGCGAGAGATTTAATCGAAGAATCTCAAATGGTGGTGCAGGCAGCACAACTTATTTTAAATCAGGTACGACGACTTCAACCACCGGTTAATCAGACCTTCTTAGATGGTTTGGCGAATCGAGTGTTGCATTATACAGGTAGGATGAATAGGTTGGGTCCTCGCAATGACTTGCAAGAAGCCCGCACCTACGCTATCTCGCAATTGTCACGCGCTTGGGATATAATAGGATCACTGTCAACACGTCCAATTATACAGAATAAACCAGGAGTATCATCTGCTCCATCTGCTTCACCTGCTTTTCAACCAGGTGAGAGATCCACACCGATCCCAGTGCAACCAATTACTGAGACAATAAATAGTCTGAATCGTCCAAACCATCAACAACAGAGACGGTCAGATCAATTACCACCGGCTTATTTTCAGCAATCAGGTTTGAGAGCAGAGGACCTTGCAATACCACTATTGGGTCCATCTTTCCAAGCTGAACACATACACAACAATCCAGCATTGGTACAACAACAATCATTAAATTATCCACAAGCTCCACTAACAGCACCACCACCATACAACCAACCTCCTCAGGTATGGCGTGACGCGGCTCCAGCGTTAGCACCAGTGGAGTACCGAGGGGTTCGTGGGAACAATTTGAGTCGTTATGACTCAAATTGGGTTCCAACCTTCACAGGAGATGGTCACTCTCCTGATGTTCATGAGTTCGTTCACAGAGTTGAGGCGGCTGCCAGGAGGGACCGTGTGAATTGGGACGACCTTAGGTCTATCGTTCCACGGTATCTCAAGGGGGCTGCCGACAGATACTATTTGAACTTAACTCATGAATATGAGGTGGTGACCTATCCAGTGCTAAGGGAGGGACTCCTACAAACCTTCGGTACGCTCACTCATGATAAGGCGATCTTGCGCGTTCTTCTGAACCGCAAACAAAAGTCAAAGGAGAGCGTATACGAATATCTAGTGGAGATTGGTTCGTTAAACCGTCGCTTAGCACGTCCATTTGCTGACCGTGAAATGCTAGAGATTGCTCGGGAGGGACTGAGTGTGGAGCTCAAAAACGCTACTCTGGCTGCAACAATACATTCTATTGATGAACTTCGGACTTTATGTCAGAAGTTTGAACGTTTGTGGTCCACACCAGTTCCAACCAGAACATCAAATTTAAGAATTAGCGAGGTACAACAGATGGATGATTATGAGGTGGATGCTGAACCAGAACAACATGGATATATTGATGCGGTGGATTCAACACAGAGACGGATATTGCAGCGACCTGGCATAACATCAGATAACAGTCGACCTGGTCCATCAATGTCTAGACAACCAATAGTGTGCTTCAGATGTGGAGTAAACGGTCATCGAGCTCCTGATTGCTCTAAAAATCGGATTAAATTGTATTGCTGGAAATGTAACAAGCCGGACGTTATATATGCAAATTGTTCATATTGTCACCCGTCGTTAAACTACCGTCCGAGAGTACATGCTTCGGGGATGGTACCCTCGGTTCAACATCCAATGAGCCCGAAGAAAACGACGAGAGATGTAGCAACGCAGGACGATCGATCACCACTCAGGAAACCAGAATAAAATCACCTAGTACATTTAATTTCCCATCATTACATCGAACATATTTTAGACGTCTTGAACGTAACATTAGATATTGGAGGATGAGGAAATTATTTCGTAAAGCTTGTATTTCATCTATCCTTTCAGAAACAAAGGATCCTCGGCCGCGATTGACAATCAAGATTTTGGACAAACATATTTCAGGTCTATTGGATAGTGGAGCGTCAATCACAATACTTGGAAGAAATTCCTTGGAATTATTGGAATCAGCAGGTACAACTTACCGTAAGTACACTTCGTGTATTCGTACGGCAGATGGTACTGCAACAAAAATTTTGGGTTACATCGAAATTCCAATAACTGTGAATGGCTCCACTAAACCAATGCGGTTCCATATAGTCCCTGGTTTACGAGAAGAGCTCTACCTGGGCATAGATATCTGGGAGAAATTCGGTATTGTTCCTTCTTTTGTTAGTGAACTGACTCGCACAGAGCTACAAACTTTTAATACACATAACCTCACCACTGATCAGCAACATGAACTGGATATGATCAAGGATTCTTTCCCGTCATTTGAAGTGTCTGGGCTCGGAAAGACTTCTTTGGTTGAACATGTCAGATTCACCACACAGCATACATTTAGTTTCCATGTTGCAGTGACTGCTGCCATGACCATACATTTGACATTTCCTGCATTGCGTTGGGCCTCGTCGGTTTTGTGTAAATATATCCCACGATACGATAACATGATTTATTGACTTGTATTTTAGGTAGATTTCATATAAAAATCTACCTATTGCAATGGGCTTCATCTCGGAATTTCGGAAAAATTTTGATGCCAAACGACTATATGTGATAAGCGGAGATGGAAAAACAAAAAAAAAAAAAAATTATATATATATATATATAACGATATGAGGTATAACGGAATTTAGCGGCACTCTCACGGTCGCATTTTTTGACCTACACCAAAATAATTTTCTGTGTATGTTTCAGCAAATAATGTCTTGGACAAGTTCGTGAACTGGCCATATCCGGGTACCGGTTAAGCGGCTAGAGCTTAAAAACTCGAATAATCTAGGGCGCTATAACTTCCGTTTGAATAATAATATTTTAATAAAATTTAAAAATATTGAATATTTGAACCTTTTTTTATCATTTTTATCCAGATGACAACCTTGGCGTTTCAGGTTCCTCAAAAATCAGCTATTTTAAAAATTTACTAAACTTTGCTGTCCTTGATCTAGCTGAAATGGCCAAGCTCATATTTGAAAACTTTTTTTCACGTACTTAAAATATAAATATTTCCAAAATTTTCAAAAATAATAGTTTAAGTCTAACGGTTGAGACCCTACGGCTGTTGAAATGAAAACAAACGCAAAAGGCAATGCTTTCATCATGTTTCAGTTTATGTTATTTAAATTCATCTTAACTTTTAAACATACTTTTAAACTATAGCCTCAAAAAATTTCAGTTTTCTAACCCTAAAGGTTCCATTTTTATAAGCGTTATAATGCACCCCTTACAAGAAAATATCAAGCCATTTAATACCATAGAAAAATTATCAAAATCTCTTTTGTTTTTATTTTTTTTTACTAAATAAGTAACCGTTTGAAAAACGATTAAATAAGAACAAAAAAATACAACACAAAGATGATTTTGAAATAAAATAAATTATTAAAAACAATTAATGTTTGATTATAAATTATGTGTGATGGTATAATTGTAGTTGTGACGTAGTTCATTTGATCTTTGGTGGATTTAATATGTTATTAAAAGTAGTTTAAACCAACTTAAATAAAACTGTTCCGAAATTGTATTGATGGAGTTAGTTCGGATAATGTATTTAATTTGGTTCGATAATTTTTTTGAATTATTCTGTTTCTACTTATATTTTTTATTTAAACTAATCTGACTTATCTAATTTCATTTGGACACAAAACCGTCTGACCCCGAAATCTACCTATTTCTAGCGGATATACCTGCCGCTGGGATTTTTTTAATTCATTTATGTTTATAGTTTTTGATTTATAGTAAAGATATAGTTTGTATAATAATTTGTATTAGATTGTTTAATTTTAATTTTTTTGATTTCATATGGTAGTGGAATACCTTCATTTTGTAAATCGCTTTTTAACTCACTTATTTCAATATTTGGATAACCTTTAATAATTATTTTATATGGTTTCATTTCTTCCGTAGCATGACTAAAATAGCGTACATCAGTTGTTTTTAGAAAATCTTTTAAGTTGTTATACGACTCAATATCATTACAGAATACCTTCACACCAATGGATATTAATTTGGTTGTATATTTTGTAATATTTTGTTTTGATAAAATAGCTTTTATTTCATTGATTGTTCTGTTACTTATTGTTAACGGTGGTACTTTATTTTGTTTCGTCACTGTTTTATTTTGATTTAGCTGTATACTATCTTCGATATTAATGCTGTTTAAATTTTTATCGATTGTTAGCTGTGAAAAACTGTTTTCCGTATGAATTGTATTACTGGAACTATTGCTAGCCATTGTTTTAAATATTTTGGGAGCTTTTTTTGTAGACTCACTATCACTTATAGGCGGCCCATCCGGGGCCACCCTTTTATAGTTTAAGTTATTCAACACGTTTTCTTTTTTAATTTAGATATGTGCAATTAAGTATTACACAAACAAAACTTAAATAAATTTAAAAATTACAAAATTAATTGCTAAATTGTCACTAAAGTTATTAACGTCAGACCTCATACGAGACCAAAAATTGAATGATGGATAACTTTTTCATAACAAATGAAGAACTGAAATACATAATTTGTTGTTTAGGATATTGAACGGAATGATCATGCAGAAGATGCTTGCATACTGGCAGAAATTCAGTTATTTATAAAACCAATTTTCCAAAACTAATTTCTGGACTGAACAAGCTTCAATTTATTTGAATTGGTTTCGTAATAGCTTATTCACAAAAGAAACTTAAATATATTAACCTTACACTGCTGCACCCCCACTATACCTTAACTTTTCTAGATATATTTTATTTCTTTTTCAAATACTCGGGTACCCGGGTAGCCCAGGTAGTTCGAAAATTGTAATTTGGATACCCTAGGTGCAACCTGTCCAACCCTTTCTAATCTAATCTAATCTAGGTTTTGTTTTTGTTTGT
Source organism: Diogma glabrata (assembly GCA_963693315.1). NCBI lineage: Eukaryota > Metazoa > Arthropoda > Insecta > Diptera > Cylindrotomidae > Diogma > Diogma glabrata. The sequence goes on along the minus strand of OY856187.1, from coordinate 34,448,469 downwards.
GTTAGAACAAATAAAAAAGAATAAAGAAAATAGCTTGGTTGGGGATTTACACTTTTATATATAGTTTTACACGTTCTATAAAAATTCAATAAGTATATGGGGGTCTCCCGAACACCTCTAAGTTTAAATCTTCAATAACTTCTAATCCCAACTTATGATCTTATGGAAACTTGGTATATAAAGTTTTAGTACTGTTTCCAATATTTCTGCTTACATAGTTCCGGTTTGACACTTCCGGTTAAAAAGTTTTTTTTCCAGGTGTTTATCCCTGGATCGATTTTCATGACTTCCGGTTTTTCATATACATATATATATATATATATATATATATATATATATATATATATATATATATATATATATATATATATATATATATATATATATATATATATATATATATATATATATATATATATATATATATGTATATATATATATATATATATATATATATATATATATATATATATATATATATATATATATATATATATACCCGGATAACAATTTGAAAATTTGGTATTGCAAAATAACCAATGTGGGACCGAAGGACCGTACGGTTTTCTATCAGACATTGTATTCCTCAAATACAACCAAAACACGGTGTTATGGAACACGTTGGGCGGTCCCAGTAATCGGAACACGAAAAGATAAAGTATATTATTACAGTCCATTTGCTGAAAAAGAGAAAGTCAATTGTCCAAACTTTTTATCGTAAACGTAATTAAAATTGACCGACCGATGTTGTGCAATAATAACGATTTTGACAGGTCACATTTTGGTTTAAAACTATATTAAGAAACCGTACTTGGGAATATCTATTGTATTTATAAATAACCGACATGACGCTCAAAAAACCCTCACGGTTTAACAAAACAGTTTTTGACAGGAAGTCATATAAATGAACTGCGATTAGGGTATGCCTTAGGTATCAACAAATAACCGTGACATGGAACAATTCAAGCAATTAGGAGGACCATTTGTCGTATAAAGCTAAGTTATAATTTCATATTTAGGAATATCTTACGTATTGATAAATAACCGACGAAAGGTAGTCAGGATAAGTTACAAAATTAAGGTGTCTATATACATGAATAAAGGGTGTTTTGAAATAACTTATAGGTATTGAATAAGTACTGATAAAAGTTTAGTAAAAGTATTATTGGAGGATCTAGACACCAAATTTCGAATTGAATCCGACCTAGAAACTCTCTTTGTGGATATCTATCAAAATTCCATACACATTGAAATTTTACCCGATAAAAATAGTTTAAGCATACATATTTTATGTGTTTTCCAATTTCAGGTAAATTAAAATTTATTTAAATATAATTCATTAAAAATAAATACAATAAAAAATATATGTATAATAAAAAATAAAATAAAAACCATTGAGCCTTCATTAAAATTTCATTCGATCAACTGTAACAAGTAAACTATAAAAATAAGATATAAATAAATACAAATATTTCAAAATAAAACGAAATTAAAATCGTATATGCCTTATCATTGTAGAATATTTTTTTGTTTCTAAAATTACTCCGCTTTAGGTATTCTTTCACGCTTAACCTTATATTTTGAGTAGAAACGGCAATGGTGGCCTTTAAATAATTATGGACACTACGCAGTAGTTCCAAAATATTTATGAGCTCAGCAAACACATGTTTATTTATAACTAAACAGAAAAAATGTTACTTAGTAGCCACAATATATGGATTAATAAAGATAGTATTAAAATTTATATTTTAGGATATACGTACGGTTACAGAACCGATTTAGATACATGTCATCCTGTACTGACATGAAAGATGGGTCGGTCTTGGATTTTGCATTCTCAATGGGGGGTCACAGTTGTTGATCTAAATGAAAAAATGAAAAAATGGAAAATTCCTGTTGAGTCGATGCATAGAACAAATAGAATCAATTCAGCATAACTCTTTTTCTTTTCTTTGTGTATTAATGTAATGTAAATAGAGAAGGCAATGCCGAGTAGATCGACTCTACAATCATAATTTAAGGTCGTTTTCGATTCACCAAAAAAAAGCAATTTGAGGGGAAAAAAAATGCTTTTTCTACTGTCAAGTTGTAAATCTATAAAAAAAATCGAGATTCCGAACTTCAGTGAATTAAGATCAAAAATTTTACTCGACAGATTAATTTTTTTGTTGAATCGAATAACTTGACAGCAGAAAAAGCAATTTTCTCCCCTCAGATTGCTTTTTTGGTGAATCAAAAACGACCTTAATTTATGATTGTAGAGTCGATCTACTTTGCATTGCCTTCTCTATTTGCCTTCTCTATTTGTTCTATTCATCGACTCAACAATCATAATTGGGGTGAATATTTTTTAATTCCATTTCCATTTCAACAACTGTGACCCTCCATTGAGAGTGCAGAATCAAAGACAGACCCATATTTCATGTCAGTAAAAGATAATAATTCCCTAATTATAATAAAATAAGCTTCAAATGATATATCTTTGAGTTGAACGATGCTAAATGTTCCACAGATGTCATTGGAAAATTTGGAGTTATAAATGTAGCATCTTTTAAAATTACGCTTTCTTTTTGTTTTGGAAAAATGTTCATAACCACCTGTAAAACTTCCTTTATGTCTGCTTGATTTTGCAATATTTTATCTTGGTTTTCCAATATGAGCGATATTTTAGATTTTGTCTCTTTAATGAATTTCTTATTGTTTCTTATCTTTTCTTCAATTTTTTCAATTTTAGAACTAATGTTACTGTTACTGCCCAGCCAGCACACTTAGTGAAATTTAGGTGAACCATTTTGGTATTTGGTTAAATTTAAGTAAAAGTTTGGTTAAATATGTGGAAAAAGGTAATAGATGACTGTTTCAGCTAATTAGTGTACATGTATTTCTAGTCGAAAATTATAGTTAATATGTTTTTGGTGTAAAAAAATAAGTTAATAGGTAAATTTAACATATTAAGTATACAAATTTAAGTAAAAAAAATCATGTAATACAGATAGTACATGTATTTCATGTATTAAGTGAAAATTTAAGTTACAAAAGTGTATCTAATACATGTATTAAACTTATTACCTGTTGTTTAGCTAGCGGTAATTTAGCTGACATTGCAACAGTTATTTCATGAAATAAGTTAAATAGCCTAAAATTAACATAACTACGGAACATTGAAACTTAAAAAAATTCTCAGACTGCTGTTAAGTTAAATAGGTCGAGTTTTACATGTAATATTGCATTTAATTTGGTTTAGTGAACGAATGTTAACTAAATTTTTGCTGTCTTTTTCATATAATACATATAATAAGTATAAGTGTTTATAAGTATCCATAAAGATTTATAGCAAATCTCGTTTTCCGATGACAATTATTATTAATGCGCAGTATATTGATCAAATCGCTCGGATACATTCTTTATTATATATTTCTCTCACTAACGTTGTTTTAAATAGTAAAAATGCCCCTGAAAAAGAAAGTTAAGAAAAACGGTCGATACCACATACGAATTGTTGGTGATCGAGATTTAACATTAGATCTTGATTCCCTACCAACATCGTCGCACTGTTGCTGATCTCGTTGTTTTTTATAAATATCGTCACCAGCAGTGCTCGGAATGAAATCAGGCCCATAATGCCTCAGACATATGTTTTTCCCCGTTTAACTCGTCAATCAGTTTGTGCGGGCGGTCGGACTGTCGAGATTACTCACTGTCATAGTAATAGAATGCAAAGGGATTTCTTTGTGCGTACATCGTACACATGGAATGCTTTGCCCGAATCAATAGTCTCTTGCCTTCAATCCACAAAGATTTAAAAAAAGCGTCCACCTATACCTCAAGACGCATGTTGTTGTGGGACCTACGTCTTAAAAGGTGTCTATGTGTTGTTGTGACACATTTTGTAATTCCTACTACACAACACTTCTTATTAAAAAAAAAAAAAAAAAAAAATGCGGCAGAAGAGAGCGGCCGAATTCGAAGCACGATTTGATGCATCAAATGTGTCAAGGGATGAAGAAATGGATCGGCCACCACCACAACAACTGAATGCCATTTTTGAAAATAATTTGCCAGCAGAAAATGCTATGATCGAAATCCCCGTTAGTGTTACTTGTGATGAAAATGTAGAGTGTGACGATGATATGCCAGATGATTGTACATCCCAAGTTGGTGAAACTGCTGAATTTTTATTATCAGAAGCAGATATTGCTGAGGAATTGATGCGCGAACACCTGGAATATGAGCATAACGCTCAAACTAAAATAGATCTGTTGAACGAACTAAGGCAATGGGCTTTGCAAAACAAAATTTCATTAACAGCGTTGTTTTATTGTTTTTTTAAAGAATATTAAATTAAAAATATCACATTTATCGTGACTCAGTTTGAAATGAATCATCTTTAGAGGAGCTTTTAAAACAGTTTATTGAGGAATTCAACATTTATTTATTATTCTTGTTTACTATTCTTTTTTTATTATTTTTTATTATTTACGAATTTCGAAAGCTATGCTTTCATCACCTGAAGTATATAAAAAATAAATTTTAAAGTAAGATACATTCCATTATATACATATTGGTGGTTTAATAAAACCCCATTTCAAAAAATTAAAAATCTAACTACTGAAAAATATAAAGCAAAAAGAACGGATCTAATAAAACAATAAAATAATTAAACCATTAGAGAAAATTAAAAAAAATTAAAAAAATAAAAATGAATTGACAAAAGAAGTGAACCTAAATAATAACAGTTTTATGGGGTGTCATAAATGGGTGGATATCCTTCAGTCATAAATATAGTTTAGGTGATTTATTTATTATATCGTCGCTTTAATAATGAAATAACGTATGCCATTTATACGTTGTTATTATATAATGGGTGACCTGCATTCCTCATAAGGATCTCTATAGAGTGGCGTTTTAACATTTTCCAATTATTTTATAACTGGGGGTGAAAATGAATATATTGATAATTAACGTACATGCAAATTTGAATTTGGTTAAATATTGAAACAGCGTAAATGCATGTACGATATTCTAATTCCTACAGAATAATAACTTGGGCAAAATCAGTGTCGTATATTTTACATACATTACGATCGCCACACGAAATGGTAAATATAAAATTTTGTATACGCATCATTCGTGACTATATGATGGACCGGTTCATCTAAATAAAAAATTGTAAGAATATCATGCGTTATTTCAATAATAATCAGTTTTAGGCTTAATCGTAATTGAGCAATATGAAATAACGTATAAGGTACCTGATTGACTTTTCGCCTCTTTTTAGGTAGAAAGCGACGATATGTTGTTCGGCGGTCTTTTAATTATTAGGTTAAATAAATTAGATTTTATGTTTCCTTCTTTATTGTTCATCAGGATACCGGGGTATAATTGATTTTCTTTTTCAATGAAAAAAAATTCGTACGCTTCTAGGTGTTTTAGATTATTAATCTCTTTTATAAGCTCTAAATTTGATGGTGACCTGTTGTTGAGTGGCATATGAGCGGCAACGCTAGAATTCTCAGCCCTTTTGTATTTTATTTCTGTAAGGTGTTCTTTCTGGCGTTGTCCTATTTTGCGTTGAGAAAGACCTACATAAAATTTTTCACAGTCGTTGTAAGATATTTTATAAATACCTGGTTTCTCATTTGGCTCAGTTTTGATTTTTGGTTTATAGCACACTCCACGGACACACACCTTACACACCATGGACACACAATAAAACTGTTATTATTTCGAATTACTTCTTTTGTCAAATTCATTTTTACTTTTCGTAATTTTCTCTAATGGTTTGATTGTTTTATTAGATTTATTCATTTTGCTTTATATATTATATTTTTCTGTAGTTAGATTATTAATTTTTTAAAATGGGTTTTATTAAACCACCGGTATATAATGGAAATATGGAATGTATCTTACTTTACAATTTAGCTTTCGAAATGCGTATACATATAGTAAAAAATAATCAAACTCAGGAAACAAGAATAAGGTGCTTTTTCAAGCATTTTTAACAAATTTTGTTTCTTGTAATATTATTTTTTAGGTTTTTTTATGGTAGAATGACAGCCCGATAATAAAGTAAGGTTAAAGAAAAATGGATGGTTCAATTACATGTAATTCTCATGAAAAAAACATGTAATAACTACAATATCTGACTTTGGTACATTAAAATTACATATAATTTGCACTTGCTTAGTTTTGTATTCAGCTGTTACATGAAATATACATGAATTTACTTTGCCAAATTCAGATATTGTAGCTATTAAATGTATTCTAGATAAGAGTTATATGATCAATTTTCCACTTAATAGCTAGATAATTTACATGTATTAAATAAAATACGTGAAAAAATTTAGGATAAATTTAAGTTATTTCATGAAACCCTGACAAAATTTAACTTAATAACAGGTAAATAATTTTATGGCTAGGAATTATGGATACGATATTATCTGTCTCCCAAACTAATGCATTTAAGGACAAAATAGGTTTTTATGACAATTTCTAAACCGACTTCAAATAAACATTTTTATACATACTTTGGAGCGTATTTTTGAATGGATTTAAATGTTCATGTATAAAGAAAGGTTCGATCTTGTTTATACATAAAACAAAAACAGGAAAAAATAATGAGAACAACCCTTAAAAATACAATTAAATATTTATTTTTTTTTTAAACTGAATACTTTAATTTTCAATTTTCTTTTCGGTATTCGATAAAAAACATTAATTATTGAAAATATAATAATAGTTTGTAGTATACTATAAAGTAAACTTATGTGATCATTAGGGGAGAGTTTCGGAGCATACATTTTGTGGTTTGCATGTGTAACAAACAGGTTAAATTTAGCTAATAACTAGCTAAAATATAACATAACATTTGCACTTATTTAACTTAAAATTTGGTTAAATTATAGTTAAACTTAATCACATATTAGCCAGCATATTACATAAAAATTACATGAAAATTTAACCAATATTTTTATGGAAAAGTACGACACTTAGGTTAAATTTAACCTTTTATTATACATAAATTTAGGTTAAATGAGAATGTTCACTAAAATTTTGTACAGATAATATCAAACTATATTTAAGCTAAAATCCACCTATTGTGCTAGCTGGGTGAGGTTTAATTCAGCAGCTAGATTTTCTTTATTATTAAAACCTTCTTCAATGAACGCGTTGCATCGATATACCGGTGTTGCAGGTATTTCTGTGTGATTACTAATCGGCCATAAAGCTGGTGAATTATGATGTATTTCTGTTACTAGTTCTGGGTTGTTAGTAATAAAAGATAAAGCTGGTGGTAAATGCTGGTTTATTTCTGCTACCAGTTTTGTGTTATTACTAATCGGTGTTAAAGCTGGTAATGATTCAACAATAATAAGGTTGGCTGCTGGATCAAAATTTTCATTAAAATCAGGCATATTGTATTCTCGTTTTTTGGTTCTTATTTCTTCAGATTCAGAGTTGGAAAAATCTGCCAAAAATTTCTCCTTCTCTTTCGCTTCTCCATAAGTTGCTATATTTTCTTTTAAAATCTTGCATTCAAATGTTTCCCAATCTGGATTTGGGTCGACCCCTTTTTTAATAGCTTTATTATAATGTTTTGGCCAGTAGACCATACCATTTTTAGTCCAGTTTGCATGGACCACCGATACTTCCTTTTTACCATCCCGACTTGTTGTTTCAATTATGGAATACATAGTTAAATAATTGTAGCTAAATTAAAAAAAAAAACAAAACCGTTAATTAATAAAGTGCAGTAGTGGAAAAAATACATAATATCTGTCATCAGTATTTTTCATAGCAAAGAGCTTCTTTTGTAAATCAGTAGTTTCGAATTTTTGTGTAATTGCTTTAGTTTTTATAGGGGTTCGATAAATATCAAATTTACTGGATGAAATCGGTAAATGATAAAATTCAGAAAGTTTTTCCATTTGTTTACCCCAAATATATATTTTTTCTTCCAATATTTCTGCGTATTCAAACATAACTATTTCCTTTTTTTTTGTAAAAAACCATCGATTTCGTTCAGTATTATCCAGTTCAGCACACTCTAATTTGATTCGATAGTAAATTATTTTCCCCGCTTTGTAGGATTCCTTCTTTAAAATTGGATACGCGATTTTTAATCTCTGTTCAATCAAATTCGCAGTATTAATTTCATAGATTCTGTTACATATTTGAGCCAATGGTTGATTTGGTTTTCGTAATAAACATTTTATTTTGAACATATATGACTCAAATTGGAAGGCTGAGAAATTGTCTAGGTTCCCAAACTCTTGTACATCAGCGGCTAAATGAGATAAACTATGCATGTTGTATCTTATATTATGTTCCCCTTAAAGAAATTTAACTCCTTCAATAAAATTTGTAAGAATATCATTGGCCAGGTTAGATCGGTCGGTTGACTATGAGCTATTTGAGAGAGTCTTTCGGATATTTGATTCACACTTCTTGTCGGCAAAAGCGAGTTGGTGCCTCCTCCAACCCACATCTGAAGTAGTTTTTTCATCACTCCAAGACAGACAAGATGCATGTAATCCAATGGAAAATCTTTAATCATGTCAATGGAAAGTTCCTCCAATATAGAGTTGGATCTATGATGTTCTTCATTTTCCCTATTTCTAAAAGATGTATTTGTTCTTCTTTGCGCCAAAGTATTAATAGGGAAAATTACTCTATTTTTTATAAAATCACCTTCCACGTTGCATTTGAGGCAACCAAAATAACCAGTGTGACCTTTCGTCCCAAGAATACTGGACCGTGCAGGGGCATCACATATGAATGATCGTATTTTTACAACAATTGTATCATTTTTCCAAGGAAATCCTTCAGCCAATAGTGATTTAAGTTCATCGACGAGTTGTCTTAGATATTGATTGAAGCAATCTGGTTTATTGAAGCCATGATAAACTCCTATAACAAATATTTTGTTGTTTATAGAATTATAAATTCTACCTGAAATTGGCCAGAAACAGCTTTGGTTGCTTCTTGTTATCGGTAACCCATCTATATTTATATCTAAAACGAGAGCCGGTGGTGGTTGTTGATAATTACTTAGTACACTTTCGAAAGCTGCAGTACATCCGATATGTACGTATTTCCCAGGTGAACAATCTAGAACATCTCTAGTTTTTGGCGTACTCAAAAGCGTTCTGCTGTCCAATGGGACGTCGTAGCCTAACGACTTATTGAAAAACACTAGTAATTCATTTAATGCGTTCGCTTTTATATTAAATTTTAGTGTCCAGCTTCGTAAAAAGTCTTTAATTTTAACATCATCTCTAATTTCAAGTTCATCTCCTTCAAATTCCGATAAGACCTCACGACTGTTTTCTTCATCATTTGTTTCTACATTAACTTGACGATTTTCATTTTGATCGTGAACAATAACCGGAAATTGAGTTGGACATAAGGGATCTGAATTTCGAGGTTCTTCGTAACAAGTCTGAGTTTTAACTCTGTAGGATTTCGAGTTTATGTTTATGTTTAAAAGGCGTCTTTTCGCTTCGATCAATTGCTTCGAAAGTTCATTCAAGCTTTTGTACTTAGGCATTTCAAGCTATAAAATGAAGAAATTAATATATCATTATAGATAGACGAGATCATTTTATAAATATGCATGCGGTTTTTTTTTATTTACATCGATATTTTCTGTACCAAGAAATCCACATAAGAAATTATCACAGAAAAAAGGAATCCACCAATATCGCCATATTGGTTGACTTTCATCTCAACTAGAGAATTTATATCGAATAGTAACATCAAATCAACAATAAAACGAATCACGAATAAAAATGTTCTCGAAATAAACGAAATTATATTCTACCACAAATATGTATACATAAACTAAAATCAAACTCACCTGTACTCGTCGGAAATATATAAATATTTGTAATTATTTTTACTTTTTTGCACTTCCGATATTTTTTTTACGTCTTAAATACACAATGTACCACTTACAAACTTTTGACTACGAATGATCAATGCGGTTTCAAGCCACTACAATTTAATTTTTTCATAAATATATTTTCCCGTTACAACTAATCGGTAGCCTGCTATATACGTTATTTATGTATTATTTATTTTGTTTTTTAAGATCGGACAGCCCTCGTGTAAACAAAACGTTCGTTATACTTTTGATATAACATTTTACAGTCCGAGAACCATGCATTTGCAATCGGTTACCATCGATTACATATTTTTATATAGGTA